>CAKAOI010029048.1:0-10167 GCA_916701655.1 Sebastiscus albofasciatus | reverse complement strand
GACTTGCCCCAAACTGCATGTGATGATCATAAAGTGGGCATGTCTGTAAAGGGGAGACTCGTGGGTACCCAGAGAACACATTTACATTCACACATCTGGAGGTCAGAGGTCAAGGGACCCCTTTGGAAATGGCCATGCCAGTTTGGAGCGTTATTTATCCTCCTTTGCAACAAGATGGTATGACATGATTGGTACCAATGGATTCTTTAGGTTTTTCTAGTTTCATATGATGTCAGTATCTTCACTCTACAACTCTTCCTGCAACCTAAAGATCTCAAGTTGCGTTAATGCGTTAAAGAAATTAGTGGCGTTAAAACAAATTTGCGTTACTGCGTTAACTTTGAGAGCCCTAATTGATAGACTACTTAACTAATATGATGCAGTGTGACTGTAGATTAATCATCCTGTGATATCTTTGAAACATTTGTGATACCAGATTCTAAATCTTTCTTTTTGACCTCATGCAGAGCATGTTTAACAGGGTTTACTTTTTAGCTTCTGCTTGCAAAATGTGTTAATTACTTTTGATAATGAAGAGCAATTCACATTGTTTTCCTCAGAGAGTAAACAGACAAGGAGAAAGCTAACAGCGTTAAAGCATTTAGCAACAACCTGTTCCCTCTGGAGCAACAGATACCTGCAGTATGACTCGACAGAAGGGGAATTTAGAGCTATTAATACTTGATGTTAGCAATGAGTCACCTTGGTAAATAACTTTTCATACATTTGGACTGGATTTTAACAAAACGTGTTACCTCGGCTGAGTGGAAGCGTGAATTTTCATTTGAAGAAGTCCAACATGCATTTAAAAACGATAATCTCTCAGCTATGATGGAAATGCACAAAGTGTAAACAGAAATAACCTGTTACGGCCATTTTAAGAAGTCTGCTAGAACGAATCATTACGCTGAATTATACTGTAATTAATTACTGAAGGAGTTAAGAAAAGATAAACTTTTATTGATCCCCAAGGGGGGGTTATTTATAAATAAATAAATAAGAGGTATATAAAACTAGAATAAAAATGAAAATAGAAAAATGATATAAGAGCAAATGGAGATAAAATGCACACTGTAAAGTTACAGTGGTGATTAATAGCAGTGACAGCTAGTCTATGTTAACAGCGTCCACCAGACCAGTGGTGGAATGTAACTAAGTACTCAAGTATTGTACTTAAGTACAATTTTAAGGTACTTGAGTATTTCCATGTTATGCTACGTTATACTTCTACTCCACTACATTTCAGCGACACATATTGTACTTTTTACTCCTCTACATTTATTTGACAGCTTTAGTTAATTTGCAGATTCAGATTATAAATACAAACTATAAATCAACAAATAAATGATGTCTTATTATTATAGATGAAGCTACCCAGCAGTGTATAAAGTAATTAAAATGAGCTCCACATTTACCAGCTGCAACATTAAAGTGATGAACTCATTAATGCATAAGTAATTATACTTTAGTAATATAATAAACATTATTAAAAAATGGGGCCATTTTGCATAGTGAGTAAAACTGTTTGGTATCGATCAAGTGAGAAACTGTATTTCCCTAAAATGCTGAACTAAGAGAAAGTCATTGCAAAGAAATTCCAGCAGACCAAAAGTAACCAGAGAACATACAATGTGATTATCCATGCAATATAAAGTACATACAGGATTCCTCTCTCTCATTTCACAGCTGAACCTATTTTTCTATGATTTCCATGACTATATTGAATATTTATGACTATACTCCTGTGGTGCAATAATGATGCAGCTTTTACAGTTGCCATAAAAATGTCCTTTAATGTCAACTACATGACCCATTTTAAAGGAAACGTGATCATTTGTTCCAAAATGGCAAAACCTTTGGCCCTACTTTAGTAGGGATCAAGCAGTGAGCGAGGGTATGTGAGCCATGTCTTTTTATCGATTTAGCAAATCTTCCACCTTGCTAAGACAAAAGGCCATGCCAGTTTTTCTCTCGCCAAAATTACCAGAAGTTTATAGCGTTATCCAGCCTCCTTCGCGTCAAGCTATGACATGGTTGGTATATCAATGGATTCCTTGGGTTTTCGGGTGGACCGCAGAGGGCCAGCCCTACAAACGCAGAAGTCTGTCACTGCGTTACTGACTAACTGACTGACAGTGATGAAGTTACAGGATTGGTCAGCCGACTGTTGGAGTTTCCTCAATGGCCATTGCTCTTTCAAAATGAAAAAGCGGAGAACAGTTTCGTGTTTACGTTTTCTGGGGAGCAAGCCACACGTCGCTACAGCGGTATGAACTCAAAACATTAATAATAATAATAATACAATAAACAGATGAAAATGATGCCGAAATAACGACATTATGATGTTGATTTGTAAAAAGACCGAATTCATGCTTTGTCAAGTCTGTCTGCAACACAACAAGCAAACACCTTTCGGATCGATCAATGCCAGGCTATGCTAACATTGTAGCTGCTCCATCAACACTCAACATAACGTCATCTAGGCATAAATACGGCAGCGACGTTGTTGTAAACGGATCAAAAGTGAAGCTGGTATAACTACATAATGAAGTCTAAATGTATGCTTTGTCAGGTCTGTCCGAAAGACGCCAACCAAACAACTTTTAAAATGCTTGTTTTCTGAATGGAGTTCGGATCGATCAGTGCCAGGCGATGCAGCTGCTCCATCAACACTCCATCAATACTCCATCAAGGAATAAATACGGCAGCAACAACGTCAGTGATGACAGCGGTAATATCTCAACGCTGATAAACTTTCAAAACGTATGTATATATTGTTACACACCACTTACATGACGAATGCTTTTGATACACATGCTTTAATAAAAAACTGAAATACTTTTAGCCTATCATACTGTATGTCATGCTAACACCTTTTCACCTTGTATAAAATGTATAATATACTGACTAGTAAATGTTACCAAGATATAAGTGGAAAAAACTGTTCACAAAAAAACAATAGACATGACCTCTGACTATCAATTTAGCCACCAATTCACATACTGATACGGTCCAGCCATACACTCCGTTTGACCGAGTCTTGTTTAGTTTCATATGATGTCAGTGTCTAGCTAGTATTTAGCTTTAAAACAGCATTAAAATGAATTTGCGTTGACAGCCGAAGTTTTTAAATTGTGTTATTTGTACGAATTAAACAAACAAGATGAGCTTTAGATGTGTAGGTAGACATTTTGGCCAGAACAAAGCTACCTATTTCCCTCTGCTTCCAGTCTTTATGCTAAGCTAAGCTCTAGCTTCATACTTCACATTCATTCTTCTCTACTAACTTTAGTCAAGAAAGCAAATGTGTGTATACCCCAAAGAAATATTGAACTAGTCATTTAAACACAATGAATTCCCTTTGCAAAGAAAGTGAACTCTTCCAGGCGATGAACACTGACTGGATATCAGTCCGTCTTTGTCGCCGGATCACGCAGAGAGAAGAGGGCTCCAGCTGCTATTTAAAATCGAGTCTGACATCTTTTTCTCTTTTTCTAAACTGCCTTCCCCCCGTTGTCGTCCTCGTTTTGTGTCTCCCCCTCAACTTCTATCAAATCTAAATCTGTGCCTTTTGGCCCGTCTTGTTTTGATGATGCCTCTTCACCTCTCTTTGACTGTCTGTCTCACTTTCTCCATCTCACACCGTCACACCCACACTTCTGAGAGGTGTTTCTCTCTTCCGGGGTGTGAATGGGATTGGCTTCACTGGGGACCAGAAAAGATGCATGGATGGATGAACTGAGAGATGATGGGGGAGGAGAGGGATGGAGATGGAGGTAAAGAGAGAGAGAGAGAGAGAGAGAGAGAGAGAGAGAGAGAGAGAGAGAGAGAGAGAAGGGCTCTTGTGACTGGGATCTGACCTGATTCTGATTCACAAATAAACCCCTTTTCTGTTAGTAAACATGATGAGGTATTTTGTGGGCGGAGCGTTGAGTGGAGGCAGAATAATTCTTCTGAACACGTTGGTTAAAGTGACTATATGTAACTTTCAGAAATGCTTGTTAACAGCGACACATGTGGCCGTTAAGTCAACGAAAGTCAGCGTCCTGTTGCTGGCGCTTGTGCTCGCTCTACATAGACATGAATGAGCATCGGTCAAAACAGTGAGGCGACACAAATCAGCTAAAAGCACAATATCACTCTATATTTCAGCTGCTTGGCAGTAATGTTAGCTGACCAGACCAAGGTCTCTCCATGAATCACTGCTGATCCTAGTGTTGGCTTGTCCTGCTTCAGCGCAGGCTGAGGCAGCGGGGCTCCGCAGCGAGTAACGTTGTCGCCTCGGAAGACACCGGCACCCGGTCGGTAACGAGACGACAATGTTTCTCTCAGCGGAGCCCCGTCACTTCACAAGAAACACGGGAAACCTCTGTTGGTCTGGAGGAGCTGCAGCAGTTATTTCTGCACAAACGTCCACTGAACATTCACTAGATATTCTCAGAGCTACACTAACTCTTCTGCAGTGTGGAGTGAGCGCGCGTTCACGTCTAGAGGTGAAGCAAGTACGCGAGAACGCACACGCGGTGTATGAGTGAAGGCAAGCAGGCAGAGGAGCAGTGGCTCCGGCCACAAACAGTCGGTGTCCCGACGCTTAAAAAGTTACAAACAGTCCCTTTAATGCTGGTTAGCAAGTAATGTTGGTTTGTTTTTTTAACAATGACTGAAGAAAATACTAATTTCTCTCAATATGTTCAGTCACTCACTCTCCAGGATCACGATTGTTAGTTGAGTTGAAATAGTTAGCTAAGAGTAGCTAATGGATAAACGGTTGAATTAGGTAAAAGTTAGTAGTAACTTAATGGATACACAGTTGAAATGGTTAGATAAAAATAAGCTAAAAGTAAAAGTAATGGATAAACTGTTGCAATAGCTAGCAGAAAGTTAACATTAACCAACGGGACCAGATTAGTTAGTTTAGTAGGTAACGTTATCCATGAGCAGGTTATTATCCAGGATCCAGGAAAATGGCACTTGACCTTGGTAGCATGCTATCAGAGGTCGGATCGGTGTGTGTTTTAAAGTCAGTTGGTGTCTTTACTCTCTTCCTCCACCTCCTGGTGCAGAAACATGTGCGATGGAGGTGAAGGCAAACTTTGCAGTAGATAAACCTGCACTTCCATGTGCATGTCTTTAAAGACTGAGGTACTGATTTACTAAATATAAAAGCAAGAATAGAAGCTCCTTCTATGTAAGACACTGAGCTTCTCTACACTATGAGAAATACTGGATATGCATATTTTCTCGCTGGAAGATATTCTGTGATGTAAAATCAGTTTTTATTCGCGGGAAGAAAATTGAAGTCTGAGGAATCGTGTAACAGGGATGGCGAGAAAAGGGATGCTGAGGGAGATGGCAGGCTGAAGGACAGAGTGTCAGTTAAAAGATCTATCAAAGTGAGGTGGGAAGGTGAGGAGGGAAGATGAGAAGCAGATGTGTTCAGAGAGGAAGAAGGTCTTTGGCACTGAGCAATATCTTTCTCCCACTGGGTGTCATTACAGCCTCAGAGCCTCTGATCAGTGGCTTTAAAGACTCCACAGGGCCACACAGCGCTAAGCCGGACATGATCACAGCACAATGACACGACTCATTTCAGCGACTCCCTGCCTACGACCTCCGACCTTCACTTCTGTGACATTTTTTGTCTGTTGACGATTTTAACGAGGACACAGAAGCAGAACAGAGGAATGTGTCAGCGTGCAAACATTTGCTAATTAGCGCTAAACACAATGTGGAGCCGAGGCTTATGGGAATGCCAGACATAATCTAAAGTAGGGGACGAGCTGAAATTACCTGTACAAACTGTCATGTCAATCCATCCAATAGTTGTAAAGACACAACACTAAAACTAAAACCCAAACGTGTCAAACTACTGGTGGTGCTGCAGGAAAAGTCAGGGTATTAACCGAATTCAGTCGGATTCATCCTCTGATTAAAAGGAAATATTCAGCGATCCAGGGCTGTCCTGAATACCATTTTTTGGTCTTCGAAGCTTCGGTGAGAAATATTCAAAGATATTCTAAGCTTCGGGACAGCGCCGCTGCGGCACTACTGTAGACACACGCACCTCTACGAATAATTAACAGCGATATCCGTCTGAGAATAACTAATGATATAAATAATGTTGTCGGATTATTCCTTATTTGATGGGCTATTTTGGGAACTATACATTATTCTCACATATTTATAGAAAAAAAAAATAAAAAACAAAGCATTCGAATACTGATTTGGAGGTTGATTACCATGGGCACAGTCGAAGCTTCGAAGCATTTGGGTCAGCCCTACGATCTTTGCTAAGGTGTCCCTCCAGTCGTCTCAGCCCCAAAACAACATTTGTTTACGTTCAAGAGACAAAGACTTCTAATGGCTGCAGGAATTATGGCGGTTCCCAAAGTCCCTCGTTTGCTTATCCACTCTTCCTATCCACCTTATTCTCTGGGGGGTGTAGAAATGATTATGGGGGTAACTTCCGGTGAGATAGCGGTAGTAGCAGTAAGCTAGTTAATCCCATAGGTTAACCACCAACGGCGCTTCTTTTGAAAACTAATTCACCTTCAATTTAGCAAATCCTGTTTTATTTTTGAACAGATATTCAACTAACGTTAAATTAGCATTTTCTAAAATGTCCTTGCGGTGCTCTGGTACTTGTTGCGCTGTTCGCGGCTGTACTAACAAACAGACAAAGATCAATTTGTGTCTTCAACAACAGTGTGTTGAACACGCACCCAAAACAAAAAGGGATTGTTTCCATCGCCAACCTGCAGACGAGGAATCCAGAAGACTGTGGCTGAGAAACTTAAATCTGAAGAGACCACCATAAACCCTTTAACGTTACGTGTACTCATTTCATTTAGTGGACAAAAAGCCAACGGAGGAAAACCCGTATCTACTGGTTGTGGTTGGGCTACGAAAGAGCAGCAGAGAAGAGACGTAGAGTCCTTGAAAGGACAGACAGCAGAGCCAGGAGAACATCAGGTATGATGTCATGTGTAGGGAGGACTCAGCGTTGTAGCATTGGTTTAATGACAGCCAGTTACTTTCACTATTTTCTGTACAGTTTAAAATGTAAGGCAGGTTATGGCACGGGGTGCAGGGCAGCATTAGACTAAACATAGTTTAAGTACGGTTATCTGTGTGTAAAAAACTAAAGCTTGTTACTGTGGAAGTCCTGATCTGCCTCAGAGCTTTTCAGATTGTTCATCTCTTCACCGTCCGTAGCAAAGGAGTCAATAACGTAGCTAAATATGCTGGTGTAGGTTATCTGAGGCCACTTCTTCAGGTCGTCCTCCCATCCCTCCATAGTAGAAGGTGTAATAGGTGTTGTTCTATATATTTTAATACAAACGCTCTAGGAGAGAGGGGAAAACGCCAGTTCCAGTTCAGTGACACGACGCGCCGGAGGTTGCGCCCATAATTCACGCAAGGCATCATGGGGGCTAGGAATAAGGTGGATAGGCTATAATAGACTCAGTGGTTACAGTGAAGTCCAGAAGTTAACTCGTTCATGAGCACACACTCACTGAGCCAAAAAACGAGTGAGAGCTTTCCATAGTCGTTGTGCCTTAACCCAACTGAATCTTCGTGTCAGATTAGAAAACGCTTTAATGTTTTGCCACAGTGATTTTTAACAGATTTGGAAGGCGTCAGAACAGAAAGTGGGTCGTTCTGGGAGGTATTTTGTCATTTAATTCGAAGGATTTGTAGGCTGTCACACTGAAAGTAATCCAGGCACCAATTGGTAAATCAAATTAGAAGTATATATAAACACATTTTGCAGAAGTAGGGTTGATGTATAAGTTGAAAGAGAGTGCGAGCTGGTGTTTTTTTTTCCTCCCTTTGCTCACACACCATTAAATGGTTATAGTCTGTCTTGTTAACTATACATATGAGGGGAAAATGTGGCAGAGTAAACAACAATGCAGCGGCACAGCATGCCTCGTTACATCTCATCTACCCTGTGTGTGCGTTTCTATAGCCGGGTATATGTGTGTGGGTGTCAGAGCGAGGATGAGAGGAGGTGGCTGGCGCTGGCGCTGGCTGGATCCGGGGCTCGATCTGCAACACAGTCTGTCTGCTCACACAACACACACTCTCTATAATTGGACTCAGAGGAGCACGGAGATCCGCCCGCAGGCTTGGGATTATGCTGATATATGGCATATATATTGCCATGCTAACATTCCTATCTCATATCTGGCTCTATTGTTAGCCTGCAGTTAGTACACCGGCAAAGTAAAGAGCAGAAAGAGAGCCCGAGAAACGTAACCGAGCCGTCAGGGCCAACTGTCATGTCAGAGGCAATCTGCCATGTCTTGACACCAATCGGCTTCTAGCTTGTTGCGTTTCATCTCCGGAAACATTTTTTCACTCCTCTGGGGTGTAACACACACACACACACACACACACACACACACACAGACAATCACAGAGACACACACTTAAAAGGCTTTTTTTACAACTCATTTATCACAGACAATTGATTTGGATTATCCATCATCTTAACTCAGAATCAAAACAGCATTTAGGGAACACTCCCATCAGCTCTCAGGGTGTGGAGGGACGCAGAGTCTCAGAAGTGCCAATGAATCAGAAGTAGTTCAGTTTATAAATAAACAATAGAGTGAACTGAATGATTAAAATGGACTGAGAGACAAAAGAAAAATATGACTGTTCTTTGACTTCAGTTTTAGAATTAACATCTTCGTTATGAGATCACTTTTAAAGCTCCACACAGTGCGGCTCCTTTTGAATCGTTGTGTTTTCGTTAATTTAGAATAAAGCCCGTTTCTTACGAAAAGGCGTAGAAATGCCACGATAACACGCAAGACATTTAGCGTGCAATAAGAACACCTTTCTTGATTTCCACGTGTCATTTGTGTTTCCTGTATGGACTGCGTTGTAAGCGCTTCCACATAAAAATTAAAACAATTTACGATTCTTATGTTTTTCTTCCTATAGTGTGTAGAGAGCAACGATTTTGCCAAAACAGTATACCACACACTAACAGATTCATTCATGAAAAACAAGAGTCCCGACTAAAAAAACAATCTCTCGCGACCAAACATGGCAGACGACAGGCAGGAAGAATTAGCGCTGTTAGTTTTTGCACTACTTTTGAAGGCCTACTGAAAATTCACAAATAAAATGAAAATAATGGATGACGTCGTAGAGACATGTTTCGCGTTTTGCATTAGCTCATGCATTAGCCGCGGCCACCATGACGGCGGTGGCTGTCCTTCCTTCTTCAGTCAGCTTGGTTCTCAATTGGCTATCGATCTTTCCCACGTGACTGCGTCATCGTCCGTCCTCAGGGTTCCTCACACACAACAGGATATATGTTTAATATTTACGGTATGAAATCGGTGCGTCCAGGATGGACTTCAGAGCCGATCAGGGGATGTAAAAAACACTCTTGACATCTCTCACACCACAGGAACATCTGGAAAGATAATGTTTAGCTGACCGTTGTTGAGAGGGAGGAATCGGGCCCAAAATAGGCTTAATTCTAGTGTAGTGTGTGCTCCATGTTAACCTAAGTGGTTTTATTGCCTGAACTTAACTGCGGACGTTTGCATGGAGTACAAATGACACGCGAAAAGGCTGAAATACATGCTCAAGACATGCAGAATGTCTGTGTAATGTGCTATTTCTACACCGTCCCGTGAGACCGGGTTGCAGAATGAGCCGTATATACACTCACCGGCCACTTTATTAGGCACACCTGTTCAATTGCTTGTTAACACAAATAGCTAATCAGCCAATCACATGGCAGCAACTCAATGCATTACGTCATCTAGAGGTGGTGAAGACGACTTGCTGAAGTTCAAACCGAGCATCAGAATGGGGAAGAAAGGGGATTTAAGTGACTTTGAACGTGGCATGGTTGTTGGTGCCAGACGGGCTGGTCTGAGTATTAAACTGCTGATCTACTGGGATTTTCACCACAACCATCTCTAGGGTTTACAGAGAATGGTCCCAACAAGAGAACATATCCAGTGAGCGGCAGTTGTGTGGACGTAAATGCCTTGTTGATGTCAGAGGTCAGAGGAGAATGGGCAGAGTGGTTGGAGATGAGAGAAAGGCAACAGTAACTCAAATAACCACTCGTTACAACCAAGGTATGCAGAATACCATCTCTGAACGCACAACACGTCCAACCTTGAAGCAGAT
>CAKAOI010029046.1:20985-40007 GCA_916701655.1 Sebastiscus albofasciatus | reverse complement strand
AGCAGTTTAATACTCAGACCAGCCCGTCTGGCACCAACAACCATGCCACGTTCAAAGTCCCTTCAATCCCCTTTCTTCCCCATTCTGATGCTCGGTTTGAACTTCAGCAAGTCGTCTTCACCACGTCTAGATGACATAATGCATTGAGTTGCTGCCATGTGATTGGTTGATTAGCTATTTGTGTTAACAAGCAATTGAACAGGTGTGCCTAATAAAGTGGCCGGTATATATATGCATACATATATATAATAAAATAAAATAAAATAAAGCAATACATATATATGTATATATATATATACATATATGTATATATATACACATATATATACGTATATATATATATATATACATATATATAATAAAATAAAATAAAATAAAATAAAGCAATACATTTCTTTAAGTTGTAAACGATAAAAATCGAAAGAAAGAAATACTGAATTGACGTGGACTGTATGATTATGTGCAGTACAAGTGAAGTAGTAGTAGTAGTGAGTGGTATTTATGTTGACAGTGACAGATGATACAGAAGAATTATAATTATATTCTGGATATTTTGGTGTTATTGACAGTGTATGACAGATTTAAGTATTGAGGGAAAGAAACTGTTCTTGTGTCTGGTTGATTTGACGTTCAGTGTTCTGTAAACATTAATAATTAAATAATAATCACAGCGTTGGATTGTTAAGAGGTTAATAGTTTTTTATACAATAAAAGGTCGATACTTGACGTCCGTGTATCGTTACAATATCGCCACGCAAAACATCGCGATACTATGCTGTATGGACTTTTCTGCATCGTGAAACCTACTTCTTTTGTTGAGGTGACATTAGCAGTGATAGTAATACTAGTAATGGTAGCAGTGGATGTAGTAGTCACAGAAACAGTACTAGTAGAAGTAGCAGTAATATTGATAACACACCTGGATAATGCTGACCAATCATGAAGCGTATTTTACAGTCTCTGTTTTGTCCGATTCCGTCTCCAGTTAGCTTCAGAGCCTTCACGTCCTCTGTGTCCTTCAAGGCCTTCAACAGCTCCGTCACAATAGATGTCCAGGTAAACAAGTGAATCATTAATTGATTAGCCTGTTTCATATCATTGTAAAGAAAAAAAACAACCTAGAACGGCAAGCTCTCTCTGTATTTCTAAAATTAAATTAAAGACCTATCGTTTTAATCTGGCTTTTAATTTGGAGTAATGTCATAGCCTTAGTTTTTAAGTTTCAGTCATTTTATCCCTTGTTTTTATTTTATTTTATTTTATTTAACATTTTATTATTGTTTTATTATTGTAATTTTCAGTCTTGCAAAACAGTATCTATTGTTCACTTTTTGTTGTTTTTATTTTAATTTTTTTTTGTCAGCGTTGCTTTAAAGGTCCCATATTGTAAAAAATTAGATTTTCATGTCTTTCATGGTATAAAGCAGGTTTAAGTGCTTTATAAATACTGTTAAACTATCAAAACGCTCAATATACGGAGAAACACACAGCCCGTATGCAGAAATTGTGCGTTTGAAACAAGCCGTTAGGATTTATGTCCATTTGTGATGTCACAAATATACAACATTTACACGGTTTTAAACGTAAACATTCTAAAAGTGTCCCAGTTTATCTCCTGTTGCAGTGTATGTGAATGACATCAGCTGACAGGAAGTAAACATGGACCCAAACTGTTGCCTAGCAACGTAATTCTGTTGAAATGAGCTAAAACGGAGCGTTTCAGACTGAGGGTAAATACAGGCATATTCAGACAGACAGTATGAGGAAAATAATGGGGTTTTTTTAACATTAAAGCATGTAAACATGTTCTAGTAGAAACACAAAATACAAGTATGAACCTGAAAATGAGCACGATATGGGACCTTTAATCTTGCTATATGAAGCACTTTGGGCTGCATGCTTGTATGAAAGGTGCTTTATAAATTAAGTTGAGTTGAAAACATAATCTTGGGGTTCAAGAAATTTACAGTTTTCACTATTTTATTGGCTAAAAGCTTAATAGATTAATTATGTAATGATCATTAGATGCAGCCCTAGTAAAAGTGACGTCTTAGTTTAAACGTTGAGATATGATATGGGAGCACAGAAAGATGCTCACAAGGTAAAATGAATGAACATGATGCAAAGAGAGAAAGCCTGAAGATGTTTTCGATCTTCTGCAGGCTTTGTAGACTCAAATGGTCGTGGCATTTTGATGATATTTCTGTGATATCCTGATGAATTACAGGCCATTTTTTAGCTCAAATGAACCTGTTTGTGTGTTTCAGAATCCGGACGGCGTGGTGGTTAAACAGATCTCCAGGATGAGAGCTGCTGACGGCATTTTTGCTGACATTTTTCCTCTCTCTGAAATCGTCAAGTAAGATAAAACTTCTTCGACTCGTCTTTCAAACTCCTTCCGCTGCCGAGAGATAAAGATGTGTTTATTACAGGGCTGTCAGTCGATTAAAATATTGAATCGAGATAAATCGCACGTTTTTTATCTGTTATAAATGTACCTTAAAGGGAGATATATCAAATATTTAATACTCTTATCAATTAACAACACAAAACAATGACAGATATTATCCATAAGCTCACAGGTACTGCATTTAGCATAAGAATCACAGCTGGTTCCCATTGCTTTCTGGGATTCACCAATGTTTTCTTATTTTTGCTCTTCTCTTAGGTAAGAGGAACATTTTTTAAGTGGTTGAGAGCATGAATATAGTATAATCAAATTTAGATGACAGGATGAATCCTCCTTCCTGTATGTTGATCTCTGATGTGACTGTTTGTCTGTGCCAGTGAAGGAAAATGGACGATGACGGCAAGGTTCGACCACTGGCAGCAGAACACGTTCACCTCCCAGTTCGAGGTGAAGAAATATGGTAGGTGAAGTTAAACTGTGCTTATTTCTGCTAATGACATCAGTAGTAGTAGTTTGAGTAGTCACTCATCTTCAAGCTCTTATCCGGGGTCGGGTCGCGGAGGCAACAGCTCCAGCAGGGGACCCCAAACTTCCCTTTCCCGGGCCTCATTAACCAGCTCTGACTGGGGGATCCCGAGGCGTTCCCAGGCCAGAGTGGAGATATAATCTCTCCACCTAGTCCTGGGTCTTCCCCGTGGCCTCCTCCCAGCTGGTCGTGCCTGGAACACCTCCCAAGGGAGGCGCCCAGGAGGCATCCGTACTAGATGCCCGAACCACCTCAACTGGCTCCTTTCAATTCAAAGGGGCGGCCCTACTGCCTATGACTGAGCTTCTCACCCTATCTCTAAGGGAGACGCCAGCCACCCTCCTGAGTAAACCCGTTTTGGCCGCTTGTACCCGCGATCTAGTTCTTTGGGTCCTGACCCAGCCCTCGTGACAGTAGGTGAGAGTAGGAACGGAGACTGACCGGTAGATCGAGAGCTTTGCCTTCCGGCTCGGCTCTCTTTTCATCACAACGGTAAAGCGAATGCAATTCTCCGATTCTCCGTCTCCAATCTCACGTTCCATCGTCCCCTCACTCGCCAACAAGACCTCGAGGTACTTGAGCTCCTTCACTTGGTGGTAAGGACTCATTCCCTACCCGGAGTAGGCAATCCATCGGTTTCCTGCTGAGAACCACGGCCTCAGATTTAGAGGTGCTGATCCTCATCTCGGCTGTGAACCGATCCCAGACCAGACCGATGATGCCAACAGAACCACATCATCGGCAAAAAGCAGCGATGAGATCCTGAGCACACCGAACTGCAACCCCCCTCTCCCCCCGACTACACCAAATAACAGTTATGCTATATTTTTACGGCGTGTTGTGTTTCAGTGCTTCCTGCCTTCAATGTCACCCTGACGCCCAGGAAGTCCTTCATCGACCTGGAGGACACAGAGCTGGTGGTAGAGATCTCAGCCAGGTCGATCTAACACACTCACACACACATGCTTGTCATTCCATGTACTTCATTCATTAACCAATCAGTTTGTTGAACTATTGGAGGATTATTTTTCAAACTTTATTATGTGACAGATTGTTTATTACAAATGTATAATTATTATTCATACACTTTGTATGATCTCTCATGTGGACAGTTGTGTTTTGCAAGTTTCAATTGTTAAAAGCACAATGAATGAACCCTGCTGCTGTTGTGATTGTGTTTCAGGTACCTGTACGGGGAGCCGGTCCAGGGGACGGCCTACGTGGTGTTTGGAGTGAAGATCAACAAAGAGATGAGGAGGCTGCCTTCAATGAAGCAGGTGTCAGATGTAAGTCGCTCATCGGCTGCTGTCACTGATTTATGGACATTTGTCCTGCCACATTTGAGAGCTACGCGTATCATTATTTGTTTGCTGCTACTGCCAAGCTTTGGTTCTCTTTAGCGTCGTCTTTATTTTCCATGTTTGGTGCTCAGCAAACGTTACTGCGGTGTTTTTGCACTACATTTCCCAGAGTGCCCCTGTCAACTCTTAGTGAGTGCAGCACAGTCATTTGGTTTAATATCTGTAAAAGAAAGATGTGAGAAAGTTTAACTTAGAAATAGTAGGTCCACTTAGTGCAGGGGTCAGCAACCTTTACTGTCAAAAGAGAAAGTAAATCAGTCTGGAGTCGCAAAACATGTGACCATTGTGATGAAGGTAACGCAGTTTATAGTCTAAGTATATAGTATATAAGTCTAATGCAGTGAGGGCCAAAGAGACAATGTACTACGGAGTATTAGGGCCACAATGAGGGAAAACACATCTGAGATTTACAGAATAAAGTCAGAATATTACGACGAAAGAAGTCATAACTTTTGACTTTATTCTCGTAATATTCCGACTTTTTTTTCTCGAAATCTCAGATTTATTTTTTTCCTCAATGTGGCCCTAATACTCCGTCGTACCGTCGTACCGTCGTACCATAGACCTACAACAATGATAAAGAGAGGGGCGAAAGAGCCGAAGTGGCTCCGGAGCCACAGGTTGCAGAGCCCTGGCTTAGTAGTTTGTTCTAGAGCTTTCATCTCACAGCCTTCCTCAGTGGGGGACGTTTGCTCAGTATAAGTGTATCGGTATCAGTTGCTGATCAAGCTAAGTGATAAGTATTGGTTAATACTTGTTGTAACGGTGGAAAAACAGCCTCTCTTTCTATCAAATGTTTTGTGAAGTGACTTCCTGTGCTCTTGCTCTCCTGCAGCTGGATGGAGGAGTCGTCACACTGAGCATGGCGGAGATCAAGGCGGCTTACCCCGACATCAGATCTTTGGTGGGCAACTCTGTGTATGTGAAGGCCTCCGTGCTCACCAAGACAGGTAAGCACTTCATGTCGGGTGGTGCACAGGAAAAATGTGTATAGTAAAATGGTGAACTTTAAAACAGTGCAGTCATCCTTCTTGAGCTCACAGAACAGAAACTATCCCGGGATTTCAAACAAACTGTGATGTGGGCTGTGCGGTGTGTTTGCTGTGGTCAGATGTGTAGCAACATGACCTTTAACCCTCTGGACAAACTCAAGTCATCAAAACTTTGACGCTCCACGGTGGCTCAGCTTTTGGGAAAACGTGGGACATTTCACAAAACACTAAACTTTCAAGAGTTATTTTAGATGTTCCAAAGCAAAAGTTCAGTTCGTTTTCTGCAATAGATAACTGACAGCTCGAGCAAATCCATGATTGGATGGACCTTAAAGGAACAGTGTGCAGCATTTCAGGGGATCTATTAACAGAAATGGAATATCATATTCAAAACTGTTTTCATTAGTGTATAAATCACCTGAAACTAAGAATCATTGTGTTTGTGTTAGCTTAGAACAGGAGTCAGCAACCTGCGGCTCTTCAGCCCCTCTCCAGTGGCTCCCTGTGGATTGATAAAAATGGAAAACAGTTTTTTGTTTACATTTTCGTTTATCATAGTTGTAGGTCTATGGTACGACGGTACGACGGAGTACTAGGGCCACATTGAGGGAAAAAAAAATTAATCGGAGATTTCGAGAATAAAGTCATAATATCATAAAGTAGTAATTTTACGTGTTAGTTTCTTTTTTTCTCAGAAAGTTATGACTTTATTCTCGTAATATTACGACTTTTTTCTGGTAAAGTTATGACTTTATTCTGGAAATCTCAGATGTTTTTCCCTCAGTGTGACTCTAATACTCTGTAGTACAGTTGCACTTTGGCCCTTTTTTTTGTTGCCTAAAATGGCTCTTTTGATAGTAAAGGTTTCTGACTCCTGGCTTAGAATGATCCCTTCATATCCACAAAGGGAGTAACGTGAGCCGCAGAGTGCTAAACCATGGTACCGCCAGCTGCCGTCTGACTTCCGTTGCTCCTAAAGTAGTGTTATTACGGTATTGATGGCCTCTGAGTGAGGCCATCGTTGTTACCTGACATAAATCTCACAGAATATTCAAGTTTTTTTCTCGTAATTTGTGATTTTTTTTTCTCTTAAATGTATGACTTTTTAATCTCAGAGAATATTACTTTTTTTTTTTCTCGTAAATTTACGACTTTAATCTCAGATATTCAAGTTTTTTTTTCGTAAAGTTGTGACTTTAATCTCCAAGATTTTTTTCTCCTGTACAGGCAGTGATCTGGTTGAAGCAGAGAAGACTGGCATTCAAATTGTGGAGTCTCCGTATGTCTTGTCCATTAAAGACATAACAAAGTACTTCAAGCCGGGTCTGCCCTTGGATTTTACAGTAAGAACCACCTTCTGTGTTTATGATCCGTCTACTAAAATGAAACGGATAAACCAGCTGAATGCTCTGTGCCTTGTGTTGTCCTGCAGCTCCATCGCTGTAAGTGAAAAACTGTAAAGTGTTTTTCCCCCCCAACGTGTCCAGATCCAGGTGAGCCACCATGACGGTTCCCCGGCCCAAAACGTCCTGGTCAACTTGAAGCTGCTGAACACGCCCTTGGTTGTCTCCTCCGGCGCCGGCAGAGTCACCATCAACATGCCCGGGGATCGACACCCACAAACCATCACGGTTAGTATGACTGCATTCATTTCATTCTCCTTTTACTCCTTGTACTCCCAGAGCCTCGGAGCAAACCAGAACCTTAATTCGTTTTTATTGTGTTTCCCAGGCTGAGACCGCGCAGGCCGGCCTGAGGCCAGAGCTGCAGGCCAAACAACAGATCACCGTTCTGCCGTACGTCGCCTTTAACGAGCACCAAGAGAACTACCTGCACATCTCCATGGGGACCAACACGGCGTCTGTAGGAGACAGGCAGTCTGTGAAGCTGATCGTCACTCCTGAAGACCCGACACACAGACAATACATTACCCACATCACCTACCTGGTGAGACAGGAGCACATTTTTAGTGCAGTACATCTCCATTAAACTTACACAGAATAAACAAAACCAAGTAAAACACAGACATAAATAAAACGCATGTATTGATGTTGACTTTCTCCCCAAAACTCTCTCAGGTAGTGAATAAAGGTAAAATCATTGTTGCCGAGCGCGTGGATGTGAGGAGTCAGCTGGTCACCAGCGTTGGACTGACGGTCACCCCGGAGATGATGCCGTCATTCCGTTTTGTGGCGTTCTACAGTATTCCCTGGGCGGGGCGGGAGGAGGTGGTGTCGGACTCCATCTGGGTGGATGTGGCAGATTCCTGTGTTGGAGGGGTGAGTGATGAGCTCGACCTCAGAGGTCACTAGCTCACAGCAGGCATGTCTGAAAGACTACTCACCGAGTGTGTCGGTCAGCATGTAAGAAGTGTTGCAACGCTCAAAGGATAAAAGATAAGGCCGGCAATGTTCTTCATTTTTCTTAGTTTCAACAAATCCCACGAAAAGACCAAAATAACAGTGACCTGATCTATCAAGTATTGTGTGTGTATCTAAGGCCTGAGATATCTTCTTCCTCTGTGCCATAGAGCTCCGTTGTTGTCCAAAAACTATTAAAAAAGAAGTGGACGTAGTCACTGTGACGTCACTTTGAATCCTCGAGTTTAGCATTTTGGCCGTTGCCATCTTGTTTTTTGTCCGTCATCACACTTGTTTTTGTCCGTTTCCATATTGGTATTTGGTCGTCTCCATCGTGTTTTTTGGCCGTCACCACTGGAGTCTTAAGTCTACAAACAGTATAATACTAATGATATTAGTGTAGCCTGATCTTTATCTGCAACTGTGCAGAAATGCACAATTTAAACACAATCAATAGACATGCAAAAAAAAAAAAAAAAGAAGCTGCTCAGCATCCGGATGTTGACTTACAATATAAATGTCAATGTTATGAATGAAGCTTCGGAACTATTCGGTACGGCCCTAGAAACGAGACACCTTTACTAACCAACCAGTAAATTATTATTTGTTCTGTTGTTCAGTCTTTTGTTCATCTTTGTGTCGATGCATTTTAATTCATGCTGTCTTACAGCTGAATGTCGGGCCGGTGGGCGCCATACGTCGGGACTACGCGCCTGGGAAGAGCTTTAGTTTTAAGGTCAGAGGTGATCCGGGAGCAAAGGTCAGCCTGGTGGTTGTGGACAACGCCGTGTATCTGCTGAACAGGGACAGACTTACACAGAGGAAGGTGAGTGTGTTTTTATATTTTAGGGCAGGGCTGTGTTGGAGTATCAATCATACCATCAAAACTGCAAGCACTAATTTAAACGACACGAAACTAAAAAATTTAGATTTTTTTGTATTTTATTTTACCAGTTAAACAATTAATTCTAAAAGGTGACATAACTGGAATGCAAATGCTATGGTATCAAAGGTCAACAGGTTATTTTTGTTCTGTACCAACAACCTTACCTTACCTCACCTTACCGTACCTTTTCCTCAGATTTGGGGCGCGGTGGAGCACGGAGACATCGGCTGCACCCGAGGGGGAGGCAGAGATGCCAAGGCGGTGTTCTCCGACGCAGGACTGCTCTACAGCTCCAGCACCGGGTTCAAAACCCAAAACAGACAAGGTACCTACGAGCACGGAGCAGCTGTCTGTCAGCGGGCTACCTCCGGGACTGAGAAGTAAAGCCAATGCTGAAGTTCTTTCTACCAGCCAGCAGGGGGCGACTCCTCTGGTTGTATTGAAGTCTCTGAGAAAATGAGCTTCTACTCCTCTCTTGATTTATTCCCTCAGTAAACATTGTAAACATGAGTTTATGGTCTCAATCTCTAGTTTCAAGTCTTCTTCAATACAGCATGATGTTCATTTAGTCAATGATGATCCCATTTCGAGTCAGATAGACCATAAAGCAGGGGATGCTTCAGGGCGGGGCTACCTTGTGATTGACAGGTCGCTCCCACGGCGTTGTCCGGTCTGGGAGTTGTCCGTGTTTTCGTCTTGTAGAACTTTAACCCTTTCACAGTGTGTTTTCACTTCATCAAAGTTAATTATAACATTTTGGTCCCCTAAAAACATCTTATTCAGCGTTCGGTTGTACTTAGCTCCACCCTCTCGTGTCACTTCTGGTTGCAAAAAGCCAAGATGTTGACGGCCAAAAATGCCGAACTTCGAGGCTTCAAAACGGCAGTCCACAAACCGATGTTCTTCAACTGTGATTTTTTTTCGACTTCAATTTCATTTCCACTGTCCACTAATCCACTAACATGGCGGGGGAGGGGCAATCCAGATGTTCCGGCATGACTTTTGAGGAGCTGTGCATCTTTATATACAGTCTATGGTAGAAACACACAGATAAACAGATGTTTTTTCTCCTCTCCTCTCGTCAGCCCTGCGGTGTCCAGGCAGCGCCAGAAGGAGGCGCTCTGCTGAACTGTTGCAGCGTAAAGCCCAGCTGGGTGAGTCCAATGACTGAATGAACTGCATTATAATAGAGCGCTCTATTAATGATTGAAAATATTGATATTATATTACTAGTGCTGATGACTGTCTGCTGGTTCCTCTCTCTTCTTCCTCCAGAGAGTCATTACAAGGAGAAGCTGCAACGTCGCTGCTGTAAGGACGGCCTCAGGGAGATCCCCATGTCGTACTCCTGCACGCGACGCTCTCTCTACATCACAGAGGGCTGGGAGTGCATGAGGGCCTTCCGCTACTGCTGCGCCACCTATAGGAACCAAGCATTTAACACGGAGATTCCCACCACCCCACCACCCTCGACCACTGCCCCCCCCACCACCACTCAACGTATGTTAATGTTTGGGCGAGGCGGAGGAGGAGCAGGAGGAGGAGAAGGAATACTCCGATCCAGGGATACATTCGGTAAGTACTCTACCTCAACTTTTGGTCCAGTATTGAGGGAGAACGCTGTAGATGGCAGCTGCTCACAGGCTGTAATGTAATCCTATTGGGGCAAGCTGGCACCGTCATTTACGTCCACTAAACGTGCTTGTTTTTACCATGACAGGCTCTGATTGTTACTATTAGTGTCTGACTACATTATGGAGAGAGTCTCGTTGAAGGAGAAGTCTCCTCTTGAAATCTGGCGAGGTGACGTGTTGCCGGAAGACAACGGTGGAATCGTGGAATACATCCGGTCTGTTATACGTAGCAACGGTCTGTTGTACGTAGCAACTGTCTGTTATACGCAGCAACGGTCTGTTATACGCAGCAACGGTCTGTTATACGTAGCAACGGTCTGCTATACATAGCAAGGGTCTGTTATACGCAGCAACAGTCTGTTATACGCAGCAACGGTCTGCTATACACAGCAACGGTCTCTTATACATAGCAAGGGTCTGTTATACGCAGCAATGGTCTGTTATATGCAGCAACGGTCTGTTATATGCAGCAACGGTCTGTTATACGTAGCACCGGTCTGTTATACGTAGCAACGGTCTGTTATACATAGCAACGGTCTGTTATACGTAGCAACGGTCTGTTATATGCAGCAACGGTCTGCTATAAAGAAATTACAGGCTACAGAACGCCGTGATTGACCAATCAGAATCGAGTTTTCAACACAGCCGTGTAATAATCATATATAAATGTGTTCACATAGTTTGGAGACGTGAGCCTGGATTACCTGGACTGCCTGGACTTCCTGGATCGCGTTTACTGAAATCACCAGCTAGACCTGAACTGGCCTATACTAATGTAAACAAAATGGCAGAAGAAGAGGAGTTGGAGGAAGAGGAAGAGGAAGAGGAAGAGGAAGAGGAAGAGTGGGAGTATCTGGATGAGACTCAAGTGTATCTGCGATCCAAGTTCTACGAGTCCTGGCTGTGGACAGATATTAACCTGCCCTACCAGGCAGACAGTGACGGGTGAGTAAAACATCAGAGTTTACTGACACATCATCTGGTGGAACAGCGTCACTCTTTAAATTTTATTTATATAAAGTACATTATTAATCGCTACAATTTGGTTGTTGCAGCAGGTTACGTTCCAGATAAGAGATCAACTAGTATAAAAGCACCGACTGCTGACCAATCAGTGCTCGGTGAGCAGATCGTATGATAATATTACACACATATGAAGAAGTTTAAGTCATAATCCAGACTAAAAACAACATAGTTTAAACTGACAGATGCAGGAAGGACATCTGGCTGGATGCTGTGGGTGTTTACCGCTTTGAATCATATTCTTATATTTATTTTTTCACTCGCTCTCATCTTTTTCAAAGGCTATATTAAAGTGTAATCTAATCATCCAGTATACTCTGAAAGTTAATTTATAACATCACTGCCCCATCTAGACGACTATATCTGACTTTTGAGTGTTCCGTTAAATTAATAAATGTGTTAATTTACACATCTGTATTTTTTCTTTTTCCAGCTGTCCTTCCTGCATTTGGCAGCTTCAACTGTGTTGCTGTTAGTCTGGATTATGTGTTTAACTTCATCTTATTTGTCTAATATTATAGTTTGCTCTTGGCTCTGCTGACGGTAGACTTGTCCATGTTTCTGATTGGTCGTATGCCTCAAACCCCGCCCCTTTTATGTTAACGTGCTCATAACCCGATGGTGAAACCCTGCGTTGATGTACCGAGTTGATAACCGGCGTCGTAGGACCGTCTGAGGCCTGTTCTACGAAGGGAGTTCAACATACCCAGGGTATCTTCTCCCTATCTGGCTTCACTAAGCCTAACAAACGATGCTGATTATCAACTTGGTAAATCAACCCAGGGTTTCTCCTTCTGGCTGTGAGCGAGTTCACATGAACAGGGCGATGTCTGCAGCATCTGACCAATCACAGACATGGACAAGTCTACTGACAGCAGACAGACAGGCAGAGCGGCACATTTTACAAAGGAAGAAACTATATCAGACAAATGTGAAGAAGTTAAACACATAATCAGACTAAAATTAACACAGTTGAAGCTGCTAACTGCAGGAAGAACAGCTGGCAAAAGACAAACCTCCCGATGTGTGAATGCGTAAATTAACAGACTTATTAATTTAACAGTACACTCAACAGTCAGATATAATCGTCTAGACATAAATAGCATTACTATATGTAAAGGATGGATGGATCACACCTCATAATATCCATTAATTATGATGGCATTTATGACTATTTCAACCTTCTCTCAGCTGCGCCCCTCCTCTCTGGCGGTGTGAAACGGACTCAAGAGCAAGTAAAAAAATAAATAGAACAACATGATTCAAAGCTGTAAACACCCACAGCATAAATCCAGCTGTCCTTCCTGTCAGTTTAAACTGTGTTGTTTTTAGTCTGGATTATGACTGTAACTTCTTCATATGTGTGTAATATTATCATATGATCACCGCACTGAGCTCTGATTGGTCAGTAAGAGGTGCTTTTATACGAGTTAATCTCCTATCTGGAACTTAACCGGCTCCGGAGCAGGTTAGCTGTTCAGCATCAGTTACCATGACGATCCACCCCGGTAAGAAGTGAACCAGCTTTGTAAGATTGAAAACCCTGAAGGGTTAAATCCCTGAAGTTACCTCGCTAACGCCAAATCCTGCTTCGTAGTGCAGACCTCTGGTGTGAATCGTTTGGGCAGTTGTGAACGCAGTAATCGTACTCTGGTACAGACCAACACAACCTGTACGGCCTTTTGTTGAGATGGACACAGGTAAACGACAGGTTAACATCAGTGGGAGAGGACGGACCTGGACTTCTGCAGAAGCCCGATGTTTGCTTGGCATCTGGGCCGAAGAGAACAAACAAACGAATATGACCAACAAAGTCCACAAAAATAGTGATGTTTATAAAGTCATTCGCGATAAACTGGAGGAGAAGGGATTCATGCTCACAGTAGATCACAGCCAAGTCAAAGTTTAAAACCTTCGATAGCACCAAAGTCCACGATTCCCTGCATTGAAGTGGCAGCTCTTGAGATGAAAAATAGATTCTTTCCTTCGTTCACGCCCCTCAGCAAACATGTTTTTTTTATTTGGTCCACTTTAATTTGTGCACTGTGAAACCAAACCAGACAAAAATAGAAAATGAAACAAACATATCAATTTCGCTCTGATTAGGACGAGCCAAACGGACTACGGCTTGTGAAGGCGCCCTTAAGGTTACTCCGATTCTCGACTTTTGTTTAGGATCAGTGGTTTGTGTAACAATCCGCGTCGCCAACTTGTTTCTTGAATGCTTTATCCGAAAAATAGATTCAATCTTTAATAAGAAGAATCAAGAATGGCACAAATGGCAGGATTAATAATGTAAGTTAAGAAAAATGAATCATCCTAAATTAAGATATAAGACATGGGTCTCCAACAAGTAGCTTGCCGTCTGTGTCTGAGTGGCTCAATGAAGGTTACAAGAATATGTGCATAAATTTGTTAAACACAAAGTCATATTGTAAACCGGTTTAAATTTCTATCCAGTCAAATTCACAGACATCGCGCCCCCTTCTGACACAAAATGATTATTTGACAATCAGCCGACAATTAAAAATTTCATGACGTCAGGCGATGTTAGCAGACCAGCAAGCGTACACCACCTTTGACAATGACCGCAGAAAATAGCCAGGCCAATAAAAAGCAAAAAATCTACTTTTTTAATGAAGAATGCAAGGGGGCCGGGCAGTAAAAGATGTAAAGTCGAGCGCCACTTCACCAAAGTCCACGGCAACTTCTCACGTGACTTGCCGCCTGGTAGCGGTTTACAAACAGAGAAGGTAAAGGAGCTGAAAACAAGGCTTAGAAGACGACAGTCTCTGTACGCGGGCAAACGCTGCAGCAGAGGCTTCATTTAGTGGAGCACATCCTAACGAAACAAAAAGCCCCTCACCGATGGCGGGATTGTAATAGAGGCAATGACTGCGGTGGCTGCAACATTATTAAAGGACAATGAACGTAAGACAGAAATGATGTCTGCTGTCAGCGATGTACAACTTGGTGGCGCTACGTGTAGCTCTCGGACACTTTCATTTTGTCAAATTAGCTCTCAGAGGAAAAAAGGTTGGAGACTCCTGCTATAAGAACTTTCTTGAATTGCCATTTTTAGTGTAGTTTCAAGATCCATTAGTATTACTAAAAATATGTATGTGTGTCTGTGAGAAGACCTGAATGGACGTTCTTTTCATTGTCCATTAATCTGTCAATTATTTTCTCGTTTAATGGATTAGTTGTTTGGTCTGTAAAATGTCAGAAATTGGTGAAACACGTTGATCTGTGTTTCCCAAAGCTCGAGACGACGTCCTCAAACTCAAAGATATTCAGTTTACTGTCACAGAGGAGTAAAGAAACTAAAACATATTCACATTTAGGAAGCTGGAATCAGAGAATTTTGACTTTCTTTTCTTAAAAAATGACACAAACCGATTAATCGTCGCAGCTGTAAGTCTGAGAGCGTGTGACTCGGTTTGTTTGAGTCCATGATTCATCTCCACGGGAACAAGGCAGTAAACAAGTCATCCCTTAAAGACGACACAGAGGTTTAGTGGAGCAATACCAACACAATATCTTATCTCCTGTTTTGTATCTGACTAATAAACCTTTAAACAGCTGTTGCAATTGTGAAGATTCTGGTGTGCAGCAATAGTGATGTTATCTGTTTGAATGACCCACTGATGATGTTTCTAAAAACGTTAATTATTGTTGATTACTTACTTTCCCGTGACAATAAGGTAACGCAGGACAACAGTCTTACGCCAATTTTCAAAAATGCGAACAAGACTACCGCTGATTTCTCACGACTTAAACCGCTTGAGCGACAAACACATCGTGTACCTCAACTTCCTATTTTAAAAAATATAACCTCATGAGTTCCACTTTGGGTCCCCAAAAAGTCCAAATCCAGCCAGTGATATCTGACGTACCATGCCCGTCTCTGATAAATCAGGGGCGATCCGAAGCCTCTCACTCAGTTTCATCATGTGAGATAAAAACACACAGTGAACTCTCTGCATTGCATCATGATTTGTTTGGCCAGTGATACCAGCTGGATAAACAGCTTAGAATCAACAATACTGACTGTGTTTCTGGTGTTAAACAGACATTTGTCCACCCAAACTGCACAGTTGCTGTTACTGTTTATCACCAAGTTAACTGCTGAAACTGTAGCATGATGCAAAAAAAAAATCTACCTCTCTTAAAAAAGGAGCTGTGGTTCTGACCTCGATAACATCGATATGAATCTGATCAACAGGTTGGCGTCGAAGGACGTGAACCATCCTTTACCTGACAGCATCACAGAGTGGGGAGTTCTGGCCGTCAGTGCATCACCTCATACAGGTACGAGGAGGGTCTGAAAGTAGCACCCGCCACCCGCCAAATGCAGGTTAATTGTTGGCAGTGGCGGATAAAATCAACAGGAACACCCGCCACTTTGGCAGGCAGGGAAAACGCTAAGGACATCCTGTCGTCCAGGGGCGATAAAATATGATCGGGGAGGATGAAAATTAATTTTGGGATGAATTTGGGACGAGAGTTGAAAGAAAAATACCCGTTACATTAGAAGTAACGGTGATGAAAATTACTGCACATTTTAGGAAGTGCACCGTTATTATTCAACCTCCGTGACAACACAAGCACACACGCATACACACTGTATGCGCCCGATCCGTCCTGCACACACACACACACACACACACACACACACACGCGCGCGCTGTGTGTACATATCCCGCTGATCTCAGGACAGCTGCAGTGTCAACGGGGAATTACCCCCAAGTCAATGAGATAAACTTTCTAGTATTAACGTTACCAGTTAGCTAACGTTAGACTGTTTGATGTCAACGGTAACGTTACCGTTAACGCTCGCTTACCGGTGGGCAGCCGAGGTTTGTTTTTACAGTGAGTGAGCGGACGATAACGTTACGTTAACGACAGTCAACAACAGCTCAAATCATGTTACTGATGTTAACCACTTATTTACCTACTTCCTCCTCTCTCCGTCCCCGTATGGGTAATAAAGCTGCAATGAATGAATTGTAAAATCTGCTGACTGACACCGAGGCCACTAAGTTTCCCCAGAAGATCGAGTCTGTGAGCATCTCTTGAAAATATACTCAGAGTGTTTTCAGAGAAGCTCACCAGAACTGTATCGAGGTATTTAAAGTTTTCCACAGTTTCACCATGTTGGCCATCAGGAGAAACGGTCTCTGTGTTCGGATTTGTGCTGCACATATGATTTGAGCGCATTTTTTTTTGCTAAATGCAGTACCTGTGAGAGTTTCTGGACAATATTTGTAATAATAAATATAAACGTACATTTGCATAAAGCAGCATATTTGCCCACTCCCATGTTGGTAAGAGTATTAAATACTTGACAAATCTCCCATTAAGGTACATTTTGAACGATAAAAAAGTGTGATTAATTTGCGATAAATCGTGATTAACTATGGGCACAAAATTGTAATCTATTGACAGCCCTAGTTTAAAAACATACTTTTTATAGAAACAGCTATTTGTCTATCTTTTTTTCTACTTTTTCTAAAAGTAGAAAATGCAAACCTATAATTCTTGATGCTGCCATTTACTGAAAAAAGCCAAAGCTGATCAAATTGTCCACACTTTGCAAAAACGTGAAAGACTGAAGGTTCAAATCTCTAAACTAAAGGATGAAGGAAATACTACAAATGTGTATACACATTCATACATGTGCAGAAGCCCCGTCACTAATGTTCCTCCGAATGGCTGCAGGTTTCTGTGTTGCCGAGCCGTACAAGGTCAGAGCGTGGAAGCGTTTCTTTGTGGACCTGAAGCTGCCGTATTCAGTGGCGAGGAACGAACAGGTGGAGATTAAAGCCGTGATCCATAACTACGATTACGACGAACTGCATGTAAGAAAATCACCTCAAAACTACACAGCAGCACTGCTCTACTCACTCTCCTATTATTCAGCCGGGGAATTTAGTTCATATAGAATATACATCTTTCTGCGATAGAAGTAGCTTGATTTAATAGATTAAACAATTTCTACAGAAGTTATAACAAGACTAAGAGTTATAGCCTCACTGTAGTGCTTTAAGCTAAATGGTAACATGCTCACAATGATGGTGCTAACATGCTGATGTTTAGCAGGTATAACGTGATGAGTTTTTTCTTGTAAATTTGTGACTTTAATCTCAGAGAATTTCCTGCAAATTAATGTTTCTTTAATCTCGAGAATATATTTTTTTGTGAAATATTTTGTAAATATACAACTTCAATCTTGGAAATTGTGAGTTTTTTCTCTCCGTATACACGCCGTCGTAGTTTCCACTCAAAGTTAAGTCAATAAAATAAGTCTTGAATAAATACATCCTGTGACCGGTTTCTGTGCAGGTGAGGGTGGTGCTGATGAAGACAGAGGGCATGTGCAGCATCGCCTTTAAGGACAAACACACGCAGGAAATGACGCTGGCGGCCGGCGCTTCTGTCGCGGTGCCGTACACCATCGTACCGCTGGTGGTGGGGAAACTTCCTCTGGAGGTGATGGTGGTGGGCAGAGACATGACAGGAGGAGACCGCATCCAGAAACATCTACGGGTTGTGGTGAGTCACTCCTGATGATGGAGAAATCATGGCAGTATAATGAGGGTGACAGTAAAGTTTGTCTCCTCCATCAGCCTCTTTGTTCTTCTAAAAACAGAGTCCGCTCCTTTCTTGAATGTCACAATCATTTTATTTGTGTGGTACTTCTATGATCCGAAAACAAGAAGACAGTATGCTAGACAGAAATGAACTAAATAGAATATTTATTAAGAAGGTAATTATAAGATAACAGATATTTACTTGAATAAAGATAACTCTTTTCTTAACCCAAACAGCTGGACGGAGTGCAGAAGACTGAAGTTCAGAGTACGGTGTTGAACCCGTCGGCTGAGGGAGGTAAGAACATCGCAGCGATGCATCATTTTGTATCATCTTAAGGCAGGGCAAGTTTGAAAAACTGTTGCACATTTCAGCAACAACTTTACAAAAACATCAAATGCATCGAGACAAAGTGCAAAAGAAACGCATCATTAAAGGACATTTAAATTTAATTTTGAAAAAGTCCTTAAAGAGAATATAAAATTAAAACAAGCTCAAATAAAATAAGTCCAGTATAAAACACAAGAATACAAGTTATAGTGCAGTGCAAACAGAAAAGTCTTCAGCCTCGATTTAAAAGAAGTGAGTCTTGCAGCGGACCTGCAGTTATCTGGGAGTTTATTCCAGATGTTTGGAGCATGAAAACTGAACTGCTGCTTCTCCATGTTTAGTTCAGACTCTGGGGACAGAAAGCAGGTCGTCTGAACCAGACGACCTGAGAGGTCTGGATGGTTCGTAATGTCGCAGAAGACCAGAAATAAACCATTCAGTGCTTTATACAAACCAACAGAAGTATTTTGAAATCAGTTCTCGGACGTGTTGACAGGAAGCCGGTGTAAAGACCTCAGAACTGGAGTGATGTGATCCACTTTCTTGGAGCAGCGGCGTGTTGAATCAGCTGCAGCTGTTTAATCGATTTTTTTAGGCAGACCTGTAAAGACACCGTTACAGTAGTCGAGTCTACTGAAGATAAATGCATTGTCAAGTTTTACCAAATCCTGCTGAGATTTAAATCCTTTAAAGTTGGAGTAGGCGGGATCGGAGCAAATATGATTTAAAAAAAGTTATTTTTATAAAACGGTTGCTATATCGTGACAGTAGTACATGAAACAGCTAACCTCTGTGTCCTCCGGTGTCCTCCGGTGCTCCTAACGGCATCTGCAAGATTTCACAGACCGGAGGAAAACAAGCAGTAAGAGCTGATCTGAGGTCTGCTGTCCAGCTGCCGTCTATGAG
>CAKAOI010029046.1:0-20127 GCA_916701655.1 Sebastiscus albofasciatus | reverse complement strand
CTCTGTGTCCTCCGGTGTCCTCCGGTGCTCCTAACGGCATCTGCAAGATTTCACAGACCGGAGGAAAACAAGCAGTAAGAGCTGATCTGAGGTCTGCTGTCCAGCTGCCGTCTATGAGAGCCGGCTGTCAATCACTCACGAACTCCGACCAAACGGTCAAACTAGGCAGCGCTGATCAGATATGAATCAATATTCTGTTACGTTAATGCCTGTTTCTCTCCTCAGATGTTCTCAGAGGAGATGTTCTCATCTTGTAGTGCACGGTTTAGCTGTGAAATGACACCCAGCAGCCATGTTGGAATTCTCTTGGAGGAACGCCAAGTTCTGGTCACATGACCGGAGCACAGCCAATAGGAACGCTCTCTCAATGAACTGACCTGTGATTGGTCAAAGTCTCTAGATTTACTAAAGCCCGAAAACATGAGGAGGAGCAGAAGTCTAGTTTTCTCTCAGAACACTTGAATTACAATATGCTGAAAGGTTATTATGGAATTTTTGCCTATGGTGCCAAAAACATATACTGCCTACTGCAGCTTTAATCCTTGATACATTCTTAAGGTGATAGTAGGCTGACTTTGTAATTGTCTTAATGTGGCTGTTTAAATTCAGATCTGAGTCCATGACTACACCAATCTCAACCGCATGATAATATGCCACATCTATTGGATTACGTCCTCACTGGAAACAGAAAACATGATCACCAGTTTTAGCCTCCCTCCTCTGACTTCCTGTCCGGTTCCAGATTGATTTTAAGATTTTATTGCTTGTTTTTTTAAGGTTGTAAATGGGCTGGCAGCGCCTTATCTATCAGAACTATTGCACCTTCATACTCCAGTCAGAGCACTGAGGTGGTCGACCAATCAGAGGCTCCTGGATGTCCCCAGAACTAGAAGCAAAAACAGAGGCGATCTCTGGAACAGCTCACCTCTTCATATTAAAACAGCTCAGACCGTAGAATCATTTAAGTCGCTGCTGAAGACTCACCTCTTCTTGCTGGCGTTTCATTAAGTTTGTCTTCTGTTGTGCTGCCGCTCTTTTACTGCTGTAATGAGTATGTTATGTTCATTGTTCTTACTCGGTTCTTATTGTTGTTGCTGCTTTGTATTCACTTTTATTATGTACATGTTCAGCACTTTGGTCAACTTTAAACATGCTATATAAATAAAGTTTGACTTGAGTTGATTCAGCCTCTAACTCTGGTGTTCTGTTGTGGACACAGCAAGGGACAAATCAGATCACAATTTGTTGAGTTACAAACAAGTATTAACCAGTTCAAGTAGATGTCTTCTCTCAGAAATAAAAGACCTTTTGTAAAAATGTGGTGTCTTTACATTGTCAGGAATGGATCCTCTTCAGGTTTGGGTTAGATAGTGATGAAGTCTAACTTTACGGCTCTGTTTCCGTCCACTGCAGGAACGCAGACTGTTCGTTTGGACAAGATCGAAGTGCAGTCAGTTGTGCCGAACTCTGTGCCAGAGACGTTCATCAATGTCAGAGGTCGGTCACTGACGGGGCATTGATGAGGATTAAAAAATGAACCGTAGCAGAATGCTCTGATTCCTGATTCCTCCTCTCCCCTCCAGGCAACGTGTTGGCAGACAGCATCGATAACTCCATCAGTGAGGACTCTCTGGCCTCGCTGATCCGGATGCCCGGCGGCTGTGTGGAGCAAAACTTGGCCAGCATCACTCTGCCGCTCATCGCCACCCTCTACCTGGACCGAACCAACAGCTGGGAGAGCGTAGGGGTGCAGCGCAGGGCTGAGGCTCTCCGGTACATCAAGAGAGGTGAGAGAGACGAGGAAAGAATATGTCGATAGATAGGTGGATGAAGAAGGATGAAAGAAGGGAAATGGATGATTGATGGACATTTAAATTAATGTTTACAAACAACATGGATGGATGAAAGAAAGAGTTTCTTTGATTTGCTAGTGGATGTGAGTGGACGGACTGATCTCAATGTCTGGGGATGAATGGATAAATGGATGGATAGTTTGAAGTGGATGGATTGATGGGTAGTTGTATGGATAAATGAGTGGATTGTTGGATGGATGGATGGATGGATGGAGAGTTGGCTATATGGGTGGATGGATGGAGGGATGGATGGATGGATGGAGGGACGGATGGATGGGTAGTTGGATGGATAGTTGAGTACATGGATGGATGGAGAGTTGGCTATACGGGTGGATGGATGGATGGATGGATGGATGGAATGGATGGATGGATGGATGGATGGATGGAGAGTTGGCTATATGGGTGGATGGATGGATGGAGGGATGGATGGATGGGTAGTTGGATGGATAGTTGAGTACATGGATGGATGGAGAGTTGGCTATACGGGTGGGTGGATGGAATGGATGGATGGATGGATAGATGGATGGATGGATGGATGGAGAGTTGGCTGTATGGGTGGATGGATGGATGGATGGATGGATGGATGGAGGGATGGATGGATGGAGAGTTGGCTATATGGGTGGATGGATGGATGGAGGGATGGATGGATGGGTAGTTGGATGGATAGTTGAGTACATGGATGGATGGAGAGGTTGCTATATGGGTGGATGGATGGATGGATGATGGATAGATGGATGGATGGATGGATGGAGGGATGGATGGATGGAGAGTTGGCTATATGGGTGGATGGATGAATGATGAATGGATGTATTGATGGTTGGCTGTAGGGCTGCCCCCTTTTAGTCAATTAGTCAATTAATCGGTCGTTTTGGTTAGAGCTTCAGCGGTTAATCGATTAGTTGTCAACCATTAAACTATTTTGATAATACATTAATCAGTTTGAGTACATTTCTAAGAAAAAAAGTCTAAATTCTCTGACTCCAGCTTCTTAAATGTGAATATTTTCTGTTTTTCTTCCTCCTCTATGACAGTAAACTGAATATCTTTGAGTTGTGGACAAAACAAGACATTTGAGGACGTCATCTTGGGCTTTCGGAAACACTGATAGGCATTTTCATCTTATAGAACTTTAATCCTTTCGTGGTGTGTTTTCACTTCATCAAAGTTAATTGGTCGCCTAAAAGCATTTTATTCAGCGTTCGGTCGTACTTGGCTCCACTTGTGTCACTTCTGGTTGCAAAATAAAGATGACGATGGCTAAAATGCAGAATTCGAGGCTTCAGAACCGTAGTCCACAAACCAATGGATGACGTCACGGTGACTACGTCCAGATGGATGAACTGCAGCCTTGGTGGACAGATGGATGGCTAGTTAGCTAGATGGATGATTTTGGAACAAGCTTTGTTTTCATTATGAGTAAATTATAACGTCTCTCTCCTTCACGTCCCTTTTTTAAATGTTGTTTTCAGGCTATGAGAACCAGCTGGCATACAGGAAGAGTGATGGCTCTTACCCCCCCTACAGGAAGGAAGGCGCAAGTACATGGTACTCTCGCAATTTTACATTTTAAATATTTAAACTCTATAACCCATGAGCTGATTTTCAAGAAAAGCTGACATTTATTTCACTTTCTGTGGTGATATTTCAAATTTTCACTTCTCTGTCGACTGACATGCATGAAACGTTAAGATATCTGATATGAAAGGGAGTCAGTGTAATATTTGAGAGGTTTGAATGCATGCATGCAAACACATTTTTACCGTCCCGCATTCTGAAATTAAATACTGTAGAAAAGCAAGTAAAAAGTCAGTAGAAGTATTCAATTCCTCCGTACTTACTGTGTCAGATAAGTAGTGTTTAAAAGTGACCGATCGTAGGCTAATATCCGTCCAACCGATTGTCAGGATCACGGCGTACGTGGTGAAAGTTTTCTCCATGGCTCACTCCATCGTCGGCATCAACGAGCAGCAGGTGTGCGAGCCTCTGCTCTACCTGGTGAACAACAAACACCGGCTTCCTACGGGGAACTTCAGAGAGGACAACCCAGTTTACACCACTACCATGACGGTGAGACGCACACTGAAAAACACACCACGTCACCCTGCTGATTATTATATTATTATATTATTATTATACCCTTTGTTTGAACAGGAAAGGCCATTAAAGGCATGCATACTTGCCAACCCTCTCCATTTTCCCGGGAAGATTTACGTTTAAAAAGAGAGACCATCTTGCATCAACAGTACATCATCTTACAGGAAGAAATCAGTCCTAGAAGAGACAGTGGCTGTATTCGAAACCGCCTACTACATACAACTGACAAACGCAGTATACAGTATATGTTCCTCAGCGAATTACCCACAATGCTTAGCTTTGTGACGTTAAACACAGAGTTACCAGGGGAAGCCCGGAGGTAATATAGACGAAAAAAAGGTAAACAAAGAGGACGGCACATGGGTGTTCAGCCAGACGTATTTAAATTTACGCAGAAAATTAACATTAAGGATTTAAGATGGAACATAAAAAACACATGAAATCAGAGGAAAGTAAGCATTAAACTATATTACACACCTGGTTTATTCATTAGACTATAATACACACCTGGTTTATTCATTAGACTATAATACACACCTGGTTTATTCATTAGACTATAATACACACCTGGTTTATTCATTAGACTATAATACACACCTGGTTTATTCATTAGACTATATTACACACCTGGTTTATTCATTAGACTATAATACACACCTGGTTTATTCATTAGACTATAATACACACCTGGTTTATTCATTAGACTATAATACACACCTGGTTTATTCATTAGACTCTATTAGACTATAATACACACCTGGTTTATTCATTAGACTATAATACACACCTGGTTTATTCATTAGACTATAATACACACCTGGTTTATTCATTAGACTCTATTACACACCTGGTTTATTCATTAGACTATATTAGACTCTATTACACACCTGGTTTATTCATTAGACTATATTACACACCTGGTTTATTCATCAACCAGTTCTTTTAGTTTTGCATAATAATGCAATTCTGACAAAACAAGTAAACTGATTGTTTGACAGTTACCTCTAGTCTCGTAAGGCAAGAGTCTGGAAGACGTTCAAGTCAAGCAGTAAAATACGTAAAATAAAAAGCCACATTCGACGTTGCCAAGGTAACATATGTCGCTGCGCAAAGTGCTGTCCCATTCATATTTATACCATTTCGAGCCCTCGCAGCCTCTCACATTCAACCATTTACCAGGTGACGTCAGTCAAGTCCCCTAAAAAGCCCTTAGGGGGGACACTGGGATTGGGCCAGTGAGACATATTTCTCATTCTGCACCAATAGACCAGAATGCAATGCAGTCACAAGGCCGGTCATTTTTGTTATTTTTTGCAAGGCATTTTGGGAAAATTAGGGTTGAAATTTTTTTTTAAAGCTGATATGCAGAAATTGGAATGAACTGGTTCTGTGTCTCCAGGGTGGTCTCCGTGGCGACGACCCCGAGATAACCCTGACAGCCTTCGTCCTCGTAGCGCTCGCCGAGGCCAAGCAGGCCGGGATCCGCTGCACGGGTCCAAGCGTAGAGGTACATTTCATCTGTTGCTTGTAGAGCACTTTTTAATCTTACCTCGTTGTTATTATGCTCGGGGGTGTTGTCAGCATTTAAATCTATTGTCTACCACATGTGTGTCTGCTGTAGGTAGCTATCCGTAAGACAGCGAACTACCTGAAGACAGCGCTGGTGAGGGTGGGGAGGAGACCGTACACCGTGGCCATCGCCTCCTACGCACTGGCTCTGCTGAGTCGACATAACCCAACAGAACGTTTACTCAGAGCTGCAGCGCCAGGTATCCCAGCCCTGTTTCATGTGTGTCTCACCCACAAAGACACCCAGTTACCGCCTCAATCAATTCATTTTAGTGTGTTTTTTATTATGAATTTTGACCTTTTGTTATTCACAAAAAAAATCTGAGATTTTGAGAATAAAGTCAATATTACGAGAATAAAGTCAATATTACGGAATAAAGTCGTAATATCATGATAATAAAGTCATAATATTATAAAGTAATAATTTTACGTGTTGTTTTGTTTTTTCTCTTAAAGTTAGGACTTTTTTCTCATAATATTACGACTTTATTCTGTAAATCTCAGATGTTTTTTCCCTCAATGTGGCCCTAATACTCCGTAGTACATTGTCTCTTTGGTCCTCACTGCATTAGACTTATATAATATATACTTAGACTATAAATGTGTTACCTTCATTACAATGCTCAAATGTTTTGCGGCTCCATCCAGATTCTTTATTTTTTTTTTGCCTAAAAAGGCTCTTGATAGTAAAGGTTGCTGACCCTTGCTGAATACACTGACTATGGAGAAGTACCTCATCCAACCCCACTTTAAAACCCCTGAACCATCCCTTTAAAGCTGACACTTCTGTTTTCCATTCCTCCTTTACTGTTAACCGTTTCCTCTCTCCTCCAGGTGGCAGCCACTGGCCCGACAGTCAGAACACCTTGTTCACCTTGGAGGCGACCGGCTACGCCCTGCTAGCGCTGGTGAAACTGGGACGCATGGAGGAAGCTGCCGCGCCGTTTAAATGGCTGAACAGCCAGCGGAGGAGAGGAGGAGGCTTCGGCTCCACTCAGGTAACGGCAGGACGAGTCCGGTGGCTCAGCTGTGATCTGCAAATCCAACAATTTCTTATTGTCTCTTTAAGTTCATTCACCTGCTCCAGGCTCTGATTGGTTGGTGCTGCACCCACCGACGGGGGTTTTATTTTGCTCGCCCCATTTGTATCAATGCGGCTAGTCTAGGGTTCAGTCTTAGAAAAGTCGTAGTATTATGAGACTGAAGTCATGATATTATAAAGTAGTCATTTTACGTCTTATTGTCTTTTTTTCTCGTAAAGTTCTGACTTTATTCTGGAGATCTCAGATGTGTTTTCCCTCAATGTGGCCCTAATACTCCGTAGTACATTGTCTCTTTGGCCCTCACTGCATTAGACTGATATCCTATATTCTGAGACTATGAACTGAGTTACCTTCATCACAATGCTCACATGTTTTGCGGCTCCAGACAGATTTTTTTTTTTTCCTAAATGGCTCTTTTGATAGTAAAGGTTTCTGACCCCTGGACTAGGCTAAATAACAGAAACACTTCTCTGTATAATACAATACAGTTGTAGGGATTTGGCGGTAACAGGTTTGATTAGCAAATTAATTAATAAATAATAATAGAATTATTAATATTAATAAAGATTATCAATAAACATTAATAATAAATGGGGCACCACCCTGGAATCAGGGACCAATAACCAAAACGTTAATATAGTCTCATTAAATATACTAAACTATCAATTTGGAACGTTGATTAATAATGAAATTAATAACTAAAGGTTAAAATAGTAAAGGTTGAAGGATATCAGAGTCCTTGACATAGCAGAGGTTGGCATTATTCACTCTTGTTCAACATTAAAGAGACCAGCGTGTATATTCCACAATCATTTATTTACAAGATAATAAAGGTTTAAAACACAATATTACATATTACATATATTACACAAACCGCCTCCTACAAAAACCTACAAAAACTGAACATTAACCTTCATCGAGGCATTAATCGCAGGACTGAAGCCAGGTGGAGCTAATAAAGGTAAAACTTACTATTTAGTAAGGTTGGGACGATTCACCTAACTCCTGATTCTATACTATCACGACACTTTGGCACCGATTCGATATGTATTGATATTTTTACGTATTGCAATTCGACCATGGGAAAAAGTTGAATCACACACTTCTAGGGACTTTTACTTTGTAAAACATCTAAATGAATCCAGTAAGCATGTTTGATTTTCAGCATGTATGTAGTCAGAGACGTCCTGAAGTCAAATATATCAGTTCATTGTCAGGAATTATTGATTACATTTGTTATCCAGCAACCCAAAAATCAAAGAATAAAGACGTTTCCCTCACAAATTAGTGGTATTTTCTTTTAATTTATAATGTTTTATACTTCTGGTAAATATAATCCAATCAATCTTATTTCCATAGATGTAGTTTGTGTATACAGTTCCCTTTGTTAACATCTTTAGCCGTGATTTTTCTGGAATGCGTGAAACCCAAAGTGTTTCCCTCCTTTCCTGGATGTGTAGTGTTTACCACGCTGGATTTAACATGTGAGGGTGCAGGTCGTATCCACGCTGACCCTCCAACGGTTTATACTTTCTCGTCTCGACTCGCTGCAGTTTGTTTTGCTTTCGACAGATATGGAACAGATACGACGTCACGTTACTCAGACTACAACAATAAAAGCGGTAACTTCCTTCTACCTCCACATAGACTCAAATGAAGCAAATATATTGATTTTGGCATTAAAACATCTATTTCAGATAGTAAAAAATCACGATACATATGTGAATCGATTATTTTTCCCTCCCCTGCTGACTAATATGATGGGAGGTTTTGTCCGATTTTAACTAAAAGTAAATATCATTGGTACTATGATTGGTCACGTCATGGTTTTGAGTCTCTTTACTCGTGGTAACGGTCCAAAGTGATGATTACACAATAACGTAACCATTGAGACAAACTCTGATCGTTAAGATGACAAAGACGTTATGCAATTAAATGTTCTACAATCTGTCTCATCAGTTCTGTGTTTCCCTTCTCTGTCCTCTCTCAGTCCACCATGGTGGTGCTCCAGGCGCTATCAGAGTACCTGATAAACAAACCTCCTGGTGACTTCAGTCTGGATGTGGACGTCACAATAACGGGACGCAGGGAAATCCGCTACCATTTCGACCCAGAGACCGCCTACGCTGCTCGCTCCTCCAGGGTGAGAGACATGAGACTGAATGTAAAATCCAGACAGAGTTCATCGTCAGGAGACACTGGGGGAGTTTAACTTGATGCTTCTCAGCTCACGGTTGAGATTTGAGAGCAACACTGGTTGCAGTAACCTCCTAGATCCCGGCCAGCATTACTGTCTTTAAGAGACTGTGGAGACTCAGTTTACAGCTAGAAGGAAGATACTGGAATCATATGAAACTAGACGACCTAATGCATCCGTTGGTACCAACCAATGCTCATGTAAGGGGGATAAATAACGCTCCACAGTTAGGCTACGTTTTGGCGATACGTCAATTAAAATGGGTTCTATGGGTACCGACGAGTCTCCCCTTTACAGACCACTTTATGATAATCACATGAAAATAAAATGGTGTATCTGAATATTTCTGCATGCTGGGGTCCCTGAACAGTCTTGAATTACATAAATTGGGTCTCACTGTAAAGCTGAGACTCTGGTGGATCCAATGAGCCCAACTGGATTCATGTGTGATGATGTTTGTCCCCAGAGGAGACATTCATTGTCCTCCCTGTATAAAATGAGCTGTGGTGACCTCTAGGATAATCACAGCCTCATGAAACTTTACAGACACAAACTAGAGACCTAGAGCATTCAGAGGATGGATGGATGGATTAAACTAGAGACCTAGAGCATTCAGAGGATGGATGGCTTTCCTTGCTAGATTGACAATAAGGGGGTTTCTAAGCAGTTTATACAACACAAGTGCTCGCCATCCAATCGCCAAAAAATGAAAATTCCTGCAGAAATCTCCAAATGTCAAAAAGTTTTTGATCCCAAAATCACAGCATGTCTTTTTCTATGGTGTTCCTCAAGGTCTTGGTATCTTAATGTGGTATTTGGAGAGATTATTGATCATTATTATCAATTCTCCAGTGGTAAAATTGTTAAATTTATTGAACCAAATCTGTGTAACATAATAGAGCATGGAGATGACGGTCATATACTTCTATCATAATGATCTAAACACTTATCTCTCTCATCTGCAACCGTTTATCCCGTTAGGGGGCTGGAGCCGATCCCAGCTGAGATTGGGCGAAGGCGGGGTACACAGGTCGCCAGTCCATCACAGGGCTGACACATAGAGACAGACAACCGTTCACACTCACATTCACACCTACGGGCAATTTAGAGTCAACAATTAACCTAACCTGCATGTCTTTGGACTGTGGGAGGAAACCGGAGTACCCGGAGAAAACCCACGCTAACACGGGGAGAAGATGTAAACTCCACACAGAAAAGCCAGATTTGAACCTGCAACCCTCTAGCTGTGAGGCACCAGTGCTAACCACTGCACCACCATGCAGCCTTCTAAACACTTATACAAAATTTAGTTGGTGCCTAACCAAAACACAATATTTATTTCTGATTTATGACTAGAACAACTTGACACAGAGCTCAGCAGCATCTCAGATTAATCTCCAGGTTCCAGCTTTCAGATGATGTTCACCACTCCTATGTGACATCTACTGTTGACCTGCTATCTCCCCCTAAAGACCCCTTGGAACCGCTAAAGAAGACCAAACCTATGTCTATGTGGGTCGCGGAGGGTTAACAACATCAGGGAGTGTACATATTTATGCATTTTACCACAAAGGTCTTCTTCTCTGGTGCTTCTTTTTTCCCGTAGTTGCCTGCTGATCTGGATTTGATAGTGCAGGCTCGAGGGAATGGACAGGGAATACTGGAGGTACGATCACACGTTTACTTTTCTACATTTTTCAGTTCTTTTTTTTTTAACACATAAAATATAGATGTACATGGAACGATATGATCACATGACCAACAATCATTCAGTAATGAATGAAAACATAATGTTTTGGGGTCGTTTCTCTTGTGCGTCCCGTTCCCTGAACTTTGACTGAAGGTTGTGACCTATTACAACCAGCTGCATGAGGTGGATGAGAAAATACCCTGCAAGGACTTTGAGCTCAACGTCACTATTGAAGAATCCAGTGGTAACTCAAGTTCTCTCACTGCCTCATGATATATGAATGAAGTCTTCCTCTCTCTGTTTTCTGTCACTTTTAGTGTCACAAAGGGATGAAATACATTTTAGCAAAGATGAAAATATCCTGGATTGTTCCGCTTCCTTGATATATCAGAAACAAACAGCATAAAACATGACATGATTACAACAATGTGACAGCATAACATAACTCAGAGGAAAGTTCATTTGCTTTTATAAACCTATAACACCTGCCGTGACGTAAACATAACACAAAACACAGATGAACATTTTATTGATATTTATAATGTAAGTCACAGTCACACATGATAACATAAAGCATAATATTTAAAATATTGACATAAATAAATTTAGTAGATGATATTTAAATAAAAGTAAAGTAAATAATTAAATGAATGAATGAAATGAAGCACTTTTTAACAAAAATAGTGAAATATTAAAAAAAACAGAAGAAAAAATTAGACAAAAAAACAATATGTAAAACATGCATGTACAAAATGTGAAAATGTAAAAAAGTGCATTTTCATATATATTTTTTATGTAAGTCACCATCACACATGATAACATAAAGCATAATATTTGAAATATTGACTTAAATAAAGTAAAAATAAATAAATAAATAAAATGAATGAAGCACTTTTTACAAAAATAGTAAAACAATTTAAAGAAACAGAAGAAGAAAATTAGACAAAAAATACAATATTTAAAACATGCATGCACAAAACATGAAAATATAAAAAATGCGCATTTTAAGATTTATTTTTTTATGTAAGTCATCATCACATATGATAACATGAAGCATAATATTTAAAATATTGACAGAAATAAATGTAATTGACTATATTTAAATAAAAATAAATAAATTAAAGAAAGCACTTTTTTAAAAAATAGTGAAATATGTTTTAAAGAAACAGAAGAAAAGATTTGACAAAAAATACAAAATGTAAAACATGCATGTACAAAATATGTAAAAAAGAGTGCATTTTAAGATCCCATATTGATTGATTTGGAAATTGATTTCTATAAATGATTACATTATTGTTAATTAAATAAAATAAAGTAGCATAACCAAATAAAATATAGTATTATATGCATGTAATTCCACAGGACAAGCAGCCCAACCTCACTACATTAAATAATGCTTTGTTTCTGCTCTATAACAGAAAAGCCTCCAGCAGATGTAATAAAATCCTACCAGATCACCATTAAAGTGAGGTGAGTTGTTCTTATTGTCTTTAAACTTTTTTCACTTTTACTGAGATTGAAGAAGGGTAATAAAAGTCTGAAGTATCTTTTGTCAGCGCTGGTGTCTTTCTGTCTCACAGGGCTTTAGGACCTAGAGACGTCAGGATGGTGGTTCTGGATATAAGTCTGCCTACTGGCTTCACCCCAGAAAACTCTGACCTGGAGATGGTAATCAGCCTCTACTACCACATTAAGATTATCCAGTTTAATGTTCAGCCTGCTTGTGTGTTATTTTATATCCGTAGTATTTTGAAGAGTTAAAGCCACAAGCAAATGCTCGATACATAAATGTTTTTGCTTTTATTTTGGAAAAACACCTGAAGAGATGTAACTGACTTGAAGAATAATTAAAGAGAGGAGTTAAGTAGTTAAATACACTTTATTACACGGCTTTGTTGAATACTCGATTCTGATTGACCAATCACGGCGTTCTACGGTCTGTTATTTCTTTATAACAGACTGTTGCTATGTATAACAGACCGTTTCTACGTATAACAGACCCTTGCTACGCATAACAGACCGTTGCTATGTATAACAGACCGTTGCTATGTATAACAGACCGTTGCTATGTATAACAAACTGTTGCTATGTATAACAGATCGTTGCTATGTATGACAGACCGTTGCTATGTATAACAGACTGTTGCTATGTATAACAGACCGATGCTATGTATAACAAGCCGTTGCTATGTATAACAGACCGTTGCTATGTATAACAGACCGTTGCTATGTATAACAGAACGTTGCTATGGGCGCAGCTTTGATGTCTGACTCTGTGGACCGTTTTTGTGTCAAAATATTGATTTCTTCAGTAAGTATCCGTGCAATAAGCGGGATAATGTACAGCTAGCCGGTCATCGTTGTCAAATAAACACCTTCAGGAGTTGTTGAGGTTTATTTCACAACAACGACCGGCTCGCTGTACATTATCCCTCACAAAGACCCAACCGAATTGAGAATAATATGATACTAGGACTAATTAACTTCCTATATAAAACTCTCTCTCTATATATATATACACTATATATAAATAAAACCTTTTTAGAAGGTTACAAATACCTTGCAAAAAAGTCACAATTCAAGCGCTGCTGATGAGGAGATTGTCTCGTGAAAATGATGCTTTTCAGTATCAATAGCATCAGCATCAAATGTTTTGTGATGCTGGTCAGTCTTCCATCACTGTGTGAGTAAATGGTGTTTTAAGTGTCTTAAAATATCACTGAGCACTGAGCACTATGTTATTTTACTACGGATGTGTATTAGGGCCAGGCATAAGGGGAAAAATGAGAGCAGGAAGTTTATTTTTTATTTAGCATTTTGAGAATAAAGACGAAATGTTTAGAATAAGTGCTGAACTCTTGACATTGACGGCATTCTGAAATTGCGATGTTATTCTCAACATTTTGGCTTTATTCTCAAAATAAAAAATCGAATTAATAATAAAACAATAATAATAAATTTCCTCCTCATTTTTCCCCTTATACCTGACCCTTACACGCTTCCGTTGCATTCACACCAGATCAGGCGTTGCGGCGATTCGCCCCACAACCGGAGAATCACTTTAATGGCCCATTGACTGCAAGGCGATTATCGTCATTTGTTCTCACAGCTGGGTTGTACAGCTCTGGATCGCCGGTTACGTGATTAGCCCAAAGTTGATTCTGTTTCTACTTTTCCGCCGCAGAACGCCGCATTGTTCCGGCATCCCCTGCGGCCGCCGCAGCAGCCACAACCTAAACACACTACCCTTATTCAAAACCGCCGGATCTGGTGTGACTGCAGCTTAATGTGTACTGGAGCAACATCCCAATCATTCTCTTTCAGATAGAAGTTTATAAAAAGTTCTCTACATCGTGATGATGACGAAGATGAGACATGTATAGGTTGCTAACTGATTCTGTGTGTGTGTGTGTGTGTGTGTTTGTCCAGTTGTCGAAATCAGTGGACCGCTACATCAATAACTTCCAGATAGTTGATAACCTGAGTGACAGAGGCTCTCTGATCATCCACCTGTTCAAGGTAAAACATGGTTTACTTGTTTGCAACCAGAGGGACTCTGACGTGCTGATTCGTGTCATTTATTTGCACAAAGTTTCCTCCCATGAAATTATCTGGATAACTTTACTTAGTAAAACCCAAAGCTTGCTAAATTGTCTGCGATGTTTGTGTCTCTACTCTGTTACAATAAATTCTCCTGCCATTCCTCCTCTCCTCCTCTCAGGTGTCCCACAAAGAGCCAGAGATCCTGATCTTCAGGCTTCAGCAGAGCTTCAAAGTCGGCCTCCTGCAGCCGTCCTCGGTCACGGTCTATGAGTATTACAACCCGGGTAGGAGAACACATTCTGACACACATCGATAGTGTAGAATATGTCCACTTTATTTATTGTAATTGTAATATTGAATAGAAAGCAGCAGCGAGCATGTCAGCGGCACTCACAGATAAAGGGTCTTTCTTAGTTTATTCTGGGCAAAGAAACGAACACGTTTCAACTATAAGCCTTCATCAGCGTGATCACTCAAGCAGTGATGCTAGTTTTAAACATTCAGGTGAGACGCAGACACCAAAGAGACTACATGATTACATGTCCACCAGGACTCCGCCTCTCACAACGCAGGAGGCGTGGTCACAATAGTCAGAAACAACCAGCGATACGACACCAAATATCTTAAAAGCCCAAGACCGGAAAAATATCACATCTCATAAAAAAATTATGAATGGAGACACACTCAACCATGACACATTAATGATATACATTTTCTATAGCCTCTATTGAGGGAAGACTGTAGTAAAGTGGCTCGCGGGCTAAAACTGCCTAGCACTACCAAAAAGTACAGAAAAAATAAAAAAATCGAGGGAATCAGTCGCATGTAAAGTATAATTAAGAGCTGTATGACTCTGTAAGACAGTAGAAACCTCTTCAAGAGTGTACAGTACAAATATCATATCATAGAAAAATATACTAAGATATCATAGAAAACTTTACCAAGAATTGTGATATTGAAAAATAATATTGCATCTGTGAGTATGATGGTGTTGTGTCCCTGCTAACTCTCTCAGATCACCGCTGCAGTCGCACCTACACTCCCAGGGAGGACAAAGAGGCGCTCACTCAGATCTGCAGGGACAACGTCTGCCGTTGCACTCAGGGTAAAAGCGTGCATGTGTCTGCAACGATGCATTAGTGGACATGTTGGTGTTTATTTTCGTTTGTATTCATTTCTTTTAATGTGCTCATAATCTCCAGGTGACTGCTGCGTCTCCAAAACCGACAGTGAAAACTTCCCCACCTCAGAAAGAGAGACGTTTGCCTGCAAGACTTTACACCACGGTACGATACACCGTCACACACTCACAGCTTTAACACGCAGACATGCAGCTGAGTTCGAAGTTGGTCAGAACAAGTCTCAGTCTACATTGGGAAATTGCCACGCAAATATATCTATTTACTGTATATATAGATAGATGGGCTGTCTGTCAATTAAAATATTTAATTGCACAACTGTCCATGATTAATTGCAAATAATTATGCCACATTTTGAACATATTATGTTCATAATTGAGCTACCCAGAGCTTTACAATCTTTCCCACAGACTATTTTACTTGCTTCGTCCTTTTAAATTCCAAATTATTATGCCACATTTGAAACATATTATATTCAAAATGTATCTTAAAGGGAGATTTGTCAAGTATTTAATCCTCTTATCAACATGGGAGTGGACAAATATGCTGCTTTATGCAAACGCATGAATGCAAAAATGAGAGGATAACATGAGATGAATTATTTGCAATTCTTGGTACAATATGCAGAGAAAAGGATTAATAGTAATGCTCAGTATTTTATAATATCTCCTGAGTAACTAAAGGCTGAATCTAGTATATGTATAAATAATCTGTACTGAGGAAACTCTCAAGCTTTATTGTAATTCATTTATTTGCTAGTAGTAGCATTGATAATAAGATTATTTGTTACAGCATTTATTATCAGGCTATGGAAACACTGACATGCCCAATGTCCTTATTAGGGTGCGATATTTCTTTTATGCATGTGACATATTTTTGTTTCTTATGCTTTAGTTGTCCAGGTGAAGGTGCTGAGTGTCAGCCAGAGTTACTACGACAAATACGAGATGGAGATCACACAAATTATCAAGCTGGGTGAGTCAATTCAATGGCTGTCTGTCTTTTATGGTTATCAGCTCTTTTTTTAAATAATGGATTGTTAGCTAATAAAAACCTCAGTAGGATACTACTACTTAAAATACTTGAGGCCTCACAATGAAGAATTCCCAAACAAAAAGCATTTTAACAGCCCAGGATGTTATCGAAATAAATCAAAATACCAGATGGACCCATAGTCACACTTATGCAATATGATGCAGCTATGAATTATCTGAATGTATTCCTCCTATCATCCAGGTGTGGAGGCAGGTGTGGAGGTGGGCCAGAAAAGGTTTTTCATGTCTCATGGAGGCTGCAGAGATGGACTCAACCTGGAGACGGGCTCCCAGTACCTCATCATCGGCCCCAAAGAGGACCAGTGGAACGTTGACACTGACACCAGCAGGTAAGAAAATGGGAGCTGAAGTTTACCTGAAGTACGACGAACAGTTGGAGGTTCTGACTGAGATTTTATTTTTTAAAAATATATTTAAACAGCCAATTCAAAATATGTTTAAACAGTCAACATTTGGCGGATGTATCTATTCTAGTTGGCACGCTACGACGGCATATTGGGACCATTATAGGTGGCAAATTTTATTTTTTTTAAAAATAGAGCCGGGGGGAGAGGGGTTATATTCAGACAAAAAAGAATTTAGAAAAAAAAGAATTTATGAAAAAAAATAACTAGAATATTCTCTGAGATTATTAAGTCATAAATTTGCACGAAAAAAACATCTGAAAAAGTGTGTTTTTTGCCATGGAGCCACATCGCTTCACACCACAGTTAAACACAGTGGTAATGTGAGCCGCCAGGTGCAAAATATATTTATTATATTAGTATTTGTTAGGGCTGTCAATCAATTAAAATATTTAATCTCGATTAATCGCATGATTGTCCATCGTTAATCGCAGTTAAATACATCGCACTTTTTTTATCTGTTCAAAATGAACCTTAAAGGGAGATTAGTCAAGTGTTTAATCCTCTTATCAGCATGGGAGTGGGCACATACGCTGCTTTATGCAAAATGTATGGATATATTTATTATTGTAAATCAATTAACAACACAGATCAATGACAGATATTGATCCAGAAACCCTCACAGGTACTGCATTTAGCATAAACAATATGCTCCAACCAGAACATGGCAAACTGCAGCCCAACAGGCAGCAACAGCTGTCAGTGTGTCAGTGTGCTGACTGGACTATGACTTGCCCCAAACTGCATGTGATTATCATAAAGTGGGCATGTCTGTAAAGGGGAGACTCGTGGGTACCCAGAGAACCCATTCACATTCACTCGCTCTCCCCCGATCTCTCATGTACCAAAGGCCAATTCATCCTCTCTTGTGCAGCAACTCTGTCTTTCTAGGAAACTAAAAAGAATTCACTCTGTCTCTCACACAGCTCACTTTCGCAAGGTAAACGGCAATTCAACCTCTCCCGCAAACCAAACAGCAATTCAACCTTTTTCACGCAGCAACTTGATCTCTTTCACGTACCAAAGCGAAAAATACAAGCTAAAGAGTCTAAACTCCTCTCTCTCCTCCCTGTCTGCCAGATTCATCTACATGTTAGGAAAGGACACCTGGGTGGAACGCTGGCCGACGACTGCAGAGTGCTCCAGCAATCCCAGCCTGCAGGCTAAATGCAAGAGCCTCGAGGATACTGCATATGAACTGTCTGTCAACGCCTGCAGGCTGTAAAGGTGTCCCATCAGCAACCGCACGCCATTCTCCTGCGCCATTTTGTAGCGAAGATGACCAATAACTACACACAAAGATTCAATCATCATTTTAAGGTTAATGCCTGTGCAATAGAGAGTGGAGTGTCCCTCCTCTTCCGGTGGACGGACCAACATGGGACCTTATTTCGTAAAAGTTATGGACAGTAGTCAACGGAGAGAGACAATCGCGCCATGAATCACACATATGATGTTTGTCAATTCAAAAGATCGTTTTGCAAGTGGAGAAAGTCGCAGTTTGTCGGAAAACTGTTGAAGTATCAGACAATAGAAAATATGTAATTAGAAAGACGACACCCAAAGGTCGCGTCAGTGACGTCTCTCTCTCTGAAGCTACTCTGTCTGTGTGTTTCGTACTTGACTCGGATGTACTCACACAAGCTCGTTCTTCTCCTAAAAAAGACCAGGAGTCTCTGGATAAAACACATCAGGTCAGATAACGGTTCATCCGTGACGTGGAACATTAGCTAAGTTAGCCAGCTAGCTAGTGTTGGTGACGTTCATTGTGCAAGACAAGAGAGATGTAGTTTACTGAGCGGTTTCACACAAAACTAAATGATACTACGACAAACTGCAACTTTCTTAACTTGCTAAATTATCTTTTGAATTGACAAACGTCATGATTACCGTACATATTTGCTCTGAAATAAGGTCCCATGGGGGACGGCGGAAGGGGACGGACTTCACCTCTCTATAAGGACATAAAAAACAGTTGTTTGTGTTTCACTGTGGGAAAAAAAGAACTGAAAGTGGAGCTGGTTCTAGCAACATACCCAGAAAGGTTTCCTCTCCTGTAATGATAAAGTAAGAAGAACTGTCAGCAACACAGTTAGAAAAGCCCACTAAACAATGCCGACTGTATCAGGAGCTAAAATCAAACGTATAGTTGATAAAAGGGTGCGATTAATACAAAACATACCGTAGCAAAAGACAATCCTCCTACATACTCACTATGTCAAATTAAAACAAATGTTTTATAAGTTAACAGGTCAGTTAATTAATGTCCTGCAGGGAGTTCAAATGAAACCATTCATACTGGTACATACATTGTTTCTTAAAAGAAGCAGTCATCCATCCAGAGAACAAAGCTAAAAATGTCTCTTCCTCGAGTGTGTACTACTAATTCAATTGTGAAAAACTCTAAGCTAACATATGCTGATTAAAAATAACACGCTAAACTCTTATAGCGGGACAGTTAAGCATAACAACTGTGCATTTAGCGATAAAAGCAACACATTTGGCACAGATGTAGGTTTATATGTTATGAAAAGATATAGATATCGGGGCGCTGCAAGTTTGGCCCCGGAGGGCCGTGGCAGACATTTTTCAAAATGGCTTTAATTCCATAAATGTTGCAGAAAACTCATTTTATGACTGTTGATGATTTCTAAGGTGCGTTCAAGCTGATTAGAAAAAGTAAATAAAAGGAGCATGGCCACTTCAGGGTCAAACTTCACCCCCTTGCCTTCAAGATAGAACGACAATATACCTAAAGAACGGCAAGATCTTCAGCTTTCTATCGCTGCTTTTCTCTTTTCATTAGCAGTAAAATTGACGGAGATATCACCGGATAAAGTTGAGGACTTGAAGTTCAGGACTGAACAGGATTTACTGAAGTTTGACCCCAAAGTGGCCATACTCCTTTTATTTAGTTTTTCTCAGGTAAAAAGCTTTTAAAAGCACCCTTAAAAAAATAAAGAGGGAAAAGAACAACCTGTCTGTGATCTTCTGACATCTGATCTTATCAGCTTGGACACATCTTGGAGCGCATCAACAGTTGTGGAGTCTGGAATCTCAAGCCTTGGGCTAGGAACGGCTGAGATCCCATCTCAATGTTCTTCTATGTTCATTTATAATAGAGTCAGAAAGTCAACACAGTTTACTCAAATAAATCACATAATGCTGTACAAGTATATTGCAAAAAGCAGAGTTTTCATTGTGTTTAATATCACATACACAAACACAACCAAAACCCGAGCCGGTCCGGAACACGACTGCTCGGGGGCTCTATTTCATCTCCCTATATACTTGGAACAAAGAACTAATCCCTCCTATCCTGCCATCATAAATTTTGGTATTCTTCAATTCTACTGGTCTCTGTCTAAATATTCTATTAGTCAGCATATACCCCCTACCGTACACGTGAGCTAGGTACCTCCTCTGTCAAAGGCAGAGTCCCTGTTTTGGGCCTCCTGCACCTGCGAGGTGACTTGGAGTTCACATTACATCACTAGAGTTGTGAGTTACAGTGGCCAGTGTGAGTATTACAGCACTGAGG
>CAKAOI010029044.1:64265-94265 GCA_916701655.1 Sebastiscus albofasciatus | reverse complement strand
TGATTATACACTATTGTGAGTATTATATTCCATTTCTGCTTATAGATCCCCCTAAATCCTACACACTGGTCCTTTAAAGCACTAGATGGTAGAAATGATTTGTTGAAATGCCAAAAGTTAATCACATTAAAGCAACACTTGGTAACTTCTGAAAGAAGAAATAGCATGTACATTCTCTTACAAATGAAAAGTTTAAAACCTAAGCAAAAAAAGTCGCCATTGCTCAAGTAAGTCAAGTAAGCCCTGTTACAACCTTACTTAGTCTGGTATGACCAGTAGCTTATGGTGGCTAATGTTAGCAAACTTTAGGTACAGTATATTGCTGTGTAATTATTATGATGCTTCTCTACTTGTGCTACTGTTGCACTACACATTTTTAGTTCCGGTATTTGCCTCCTGTGGCCACCTTTCAGTAAAACTCACACAGGCCCTCTTTAACTTTTACTGTGTGATTTCCCCTTATATAAATACATATTTTATAGAGTAGAATAAAAAATACTTTGTCTGCTTTTCGCATACAAAAGGCAGAAATTTGTCTTTGGTTCGCATGTGCAAAAACTGCTATGAAAAGGGTACATTAAAACAACATATCACGTCCAGACAGGACACATAAAAACACAATAGAAGCTACATTAAAAAGGAGCACCAGATACCAGGACTGATTCAAGGTTAAATAGATAGGTATAAAGTGCTGTGTGCGGAGGTAGCAGCTGGCTTCGGAATGTGTCTGTCCTTACATGTTAAGATACTTCATGGCAACATGGACAAACTATTTTTTTATGTTTTTCTTTGCACAGGGAACTTTGGCCTGAGGGCAGTAGCTGAAAGTGGTGGTTTAAGGGATGGTTGTGGTCATCTAAGATTTTGCCACTTAAGCGTTGGACTGCTTTGCCATGATGATAGGACAGTAGGGTCTGTTTGTAGCCTGTAATTGTCTTTCCCAGTTTGACTACTTTTGAAAGCTTTGTCTTACTTTTGACACTTAGCATTATGAGCATTGTTGAAGGAACCTGAGACCAAAGATCTTCATTGCCAATGACTGCTTTGCTGGAATTGACAAATGACAATTAAAGAACCTTTAACCTTGAAGCAGGCAACGTAGTATAATGACTAGGGCTGTCAATAGATTCAAATATTTAATCGCATGATTGTCCATAATTAATTGCAATAAATCGCAAATTACTCGCGCATTTTGTATCTGTTCAAAATGTACCTTAAAGGGAGATTTGTCAAGTATTTAATACTCTTAACAACATGGGAGTGGACAAATATGCTGCTTTATGCAAATATATGTATATATTTATTATTGGAAATCACTTAACAACACAAAACAATAACAAATATAGTCCAGAAACCCTCACAGGTACTGCATTTAGCATAAAACAATATGCTCAAATCATAACATGGCAAACTGCAGCCCAACAGGCAACAACAGCTGTCAGTGTGTCAGTGTGCTGACTTGACTATGACTTGTGATTATCATAAAGTGGGCATGTCTGTAAAGGGGAGACTCGTGGGTACCCATAGAACCCATTCACATATCTTGAGGTCGGAGGTCAAGGGACCCCTTTGAAAATGGCCATGCCAGTTTTTGCCAAAAATTAGCATAAGTTCAGAGTGTTATTTAGCCTCTTTCTTGACAAGCTAGTTTGACATAGTTGGTACCAGTGGATTCCTGAGGTATTCTAGTTTCATATGATGCAACTATCTTGACTCTAGATTTGAAAATGAGTCCGCTACAACCTAAAAATCGCAAGTTGCGTTAATGCATTAAAGATTAACTTTGACAGCCCTAATAATTACAATACATTATCAATAACAAATTTATTTTCCACTTAAAATAAAACTACAATATTTGATCAGGTGCTACTCAGCTGGCCCCTTTTGTCTTTTCAACGTAAGTCAGAAACTGATCTGAGCAACTGTTCATACAGCGAACTGGAAACTGAAAAAGATTCAGTTTGTAGTGGAGCTAGATTAATCAAACTTGATCGAAATATGATGTGTATAAAAGACAAAATGGCATAAACTATATGTTATGGGATGTGCCATTATTACCACTTCTATTCCTTTCATCTGGTATTCTTTATATGCTCTGTATGATAATCATTCATACCTTCATGGTAAATTGAAAGATAATAACTTACAGTGTCGAGATTGGGGACGTTGAGGAAGAATTCAGGGTAAGAATAGGATATTCCAACGTTGTTCACTGTTAACGAGAGAAAAATAACACAACTGTGACATTGAAAACACTACATAACGTTAACAAAGTGACGGATGAAAAGAAAGATTGCATTTCTGTAATGTGGAGTTCAGGGTGTTATTCCTCTTTCCAATCTTAGGAGGGCAGCAGAGGGCTGGAGAAAGCCAGGATAAATTAACCTTTATGATTACATGGAAAACTCACATTTAACATAGTGGATTTTACAGCATTCCTGAAGCCCCTGTAGGCACCGATTCAGATTGAATTTGCCTTCTCATATGACCGACTAATTGAATTTTATGAAAAGCGAGGTGACCTAAGGAGCACCTGCTGCAGCCTCACCCAACACTCCAATCTCCAGTCCGGCGAGTCCATCTTCAATCTTGGAGTAGATATCTACAGTGCTGAAGTCCGCTGCGATCGTTTTGGTCTCCACACCACATTTGCTCGCTTGGGGGCACAAAAACATTTACATTTTGCATATATACATGAGAAGCAATGAAAGATACCAGAAATGAGCGCTCTCTTGTGTAAAGCATTTATTAATTGACCGCATCACTAACAAATAGTCACTTGGAAAGGGAAGACCGGAGCAGAGGAGAAAAAATAATTAAACCCTGAAATAATCCTTCTTCATCAATGAGGATATCCCTCCCTTAAGAGGAAGCTTTCATTTAATTGGACAGATTCACTTTCAGCTCCAGCAGGAGGCTTTACTGCCTCGTAGCCAAAAGCACGAGAGTCCTGCTGAATCTCCCCTCGATGAAGGATCACTCGTGAAAAAACACGCAACTCAATGCAACAGCGTTTAGTCTTAGTCATTTAGCCCTGTCGGACTATCACACTGAGCAATATGGATGCAACACTTCGGGTCCAGGATAAATGAGGCTGAACTCTAGCAGCTGTCATAATTAACACACAAACTACATTAGACTTGGGCCTTTGGACCACAGGTACTGTTGATTTCCCTCGACTGTAAAATACGGGATTAGTTTGACTGATGGATTAGTAATATTGAGCTATATTAATTTATTTCTCCGTGATTTAGAGGTAGATGCTACTCGTCTACAAAAATCTGCACTTTCCATTGTCCATGTCTGGCAACACTTTCGTCTGTATTTACACTGCATGTTTAAAAAAACTAAAGCAAAATAAAATAAAATAAAATAAAAATACAATATTTACACAACTCACCGATCGCCTTGGATACATCGTCCAGCTTTTCCTGGGAGCGGCTGATCAGCACGATGGAAAAGCCTCTGCGGGCAAGCTGCAAACACGAAAAACATCAGAATGAGAATCAGGTTTATTTGCCAAGTACATACATGTACATACAAGCAATTTGACTCTGATTTCATGCATCTCTCTCAATGTACTTACACATACACAGAAACAACATCTACACACAAGGACAACAAAGCTGAACAAACAAAGACAGGACATGCACACAAGCAGTGGAAAAAATAGGTGTACATATTAAAGTATATAAATATATATATATAAAAAGCACCAATGAACAACAACAAAACAAGAAAAAAAATAATACAACTAAATATCTATATACCAGTCAAGTGCTCTGGAAGTTGCAAAACAACACAAATGGTGCAAAGGAATAGATACTGAATGGATATACGTACATGGACTGGATGACCATGTACAGCATGCACATTCAAAGATGTCTATATACTGTATGCACAAAGAGTAGGACTCATGTCAAAACATGCCAACAAAGGTCATACACTGACACGTGTGTTTATGGAATATTAAAGGGAAAATTAGCCACCTTTTATGTGGATGTCCAATCAGTGTTGATGGAAAATGTATCCGATTAAAACAATAAAGTCCTCAGTGTGTGCTATATTTACTGAGAAAGCTGAGTTTGCAACCACAAAATCTGTTGTTCTTCCTGCATCCAACATTTGACATGACTGACGTAGTTGGATGCAAGGCAGAACTACAGGTTGCTATTTCAGATTGGTGTCTAGTCTTCCTTGTTCTCTTCGCTTTTAGCTGAACAAGAGAAAGACCGAGGCCGTGGCCGAGGCCGTGGCTGCAGCTGTACAAGATGATATGGCCGGTGCCCGGTGGGGACCCTGGGCATCAGAAGCTTATGTGCACAATGCATCCTGGTACATGTAGGCGCTGCCTACGCGGCTCTGAGAGCAGGAGAACTCAGCTTTCTCGGTCAATACAGCACGCAAAGAGGAATTTATTGCTTCAGTTGACTACATTTGACCATCAACACTGATTGGACATCCACATAAAAAGGTGGCACATTTTCCCTTTAAATCATTCATATAAGGTGTGCTTGAAAGAGTTTTGTCGCTGTAAGTCCTAGTTCTGTAAACTTGTACATGTGGTTGTACCCGTAATTTCTGTTTCAAACAGGTTTATGTTTTGAGTCTGAAGATTTAGGCTTCTATCTGTAATCTGTGCTTCGCAAGTCAAGCTTAACTTCACAAGATGAAAGGCGAATAATCACGCACAAGCATCTGTCTGCACAAGCACGGACGTTTGACAGGTTTACTGCGTGGTAATGTCAAACAGGAGGTCACTGGCAAGGGCAGAGAGGGTGAATCTTCAGGTTTTGACCAATCAGTGACAACCCTGTCAATCACCTACCGGTCACTTCCTGCTCAGGAAGGCTCCACCCGGCGTCCGGTTTGCGTTACTCAGGCAAACTGAATAATGGTAGATTCTTCAAGGCCTTCACAACCGCCAGTAAGTGAAGAAAATGCATAACCTGGTAAAACCTTCTTTGAAAGTAACCATTTAGAATTTTTGTTTCACGTGGAACTATCCTAGTTAGGTAGCTAGTCAGCTAACTAACTTGTTACTTTGAAATTAAATGAAATTAATCTTGAAGGCATGGATCTGAATACACAAACTTGAGAAGCACAGTTTACAAAAACCTAAATATTCAGACTCAAGTAAATAAACGTGCAAGCAATGACGTTCAAACACAGACATTACAGGAACAAATCAAATGTAAAATTTTACAGAAGTAGCATCACAGCAACAAATCTGTATTTTTGTGCACACCAACTGAAATTAGAAATACAAACCTGAATGTTCAAGCTTACAAAAACAACATTACAGGCACAAAACTCTATATTTTCAAGCACACCTTTATGAATTATTTAATATTCTGTGTGTATTTGACAGAGAGAGAGAGAAATCCCCCCTGTTGTTTCACTGTGGTCCTCTGTTGTTTAGGTTCAGAGTCCAGGCAGTCTTACCTCCTCTGCATAAGCTTTTCCAATCCCATCTGTGGCTCCTGTCACAACTAAAATGGAAAAAAAAGACAGATAGAAACTAAATTAGCAGGACAAAGTGTATAAAATCCTAAATCAAATATGAAAACACAGACTTTAATAAGGCAAGATATGCTTCTCCACGGTACAAGAACAAGATATAGATTCTCTCCGTGAACATAAAACTGGGGCTCTATTGGCTGGTTCATTAAAACTGAGAAAAGGAAGTTACGCTGTCTTTGTATATTTGTATACTCTTCCATTCATTCACAACTAACCATCTGGATGGATCCATACAACATGAAAAATTAATATAAATATAAATTAGATGAAAAAAGGACCAAAGACAACACAACAAACAAGAGAGAGAAGCAATTTACTGGATATACAGTCTGCATTAAACAGTGAATACGGAGTGTTTGTCACTGAATAAAGTCCTCTGTATATTAGGTATATGTACAAATAACTTTATTGTTAGTTCAACTAACAGGCCAGGAGGATGATAGCTTTATCTTGGAAAACATTGGTTGTACCGTCGATGCATGTATGGGTGAAGGAGATGGCATCTTGTATTGTATTGAAGAGACTGACTTATATAACAAAGAGAACAAGTAGGAGAATTTGAAACGGTGTTGAAACTCTTGTTGGAATTCCTTGGATGTCAAGGTTGAAATTGCTATGTGTTGTTGAGTGCTTTTACGTTGTTGTACTTGTTTTTTTTTTTCCTTATCTGATGTTTTTTTTTTTTATTATTTGTATGTGTAAAATATATGTAAAATTCAATAGAAATATTATTTAAAAAACAACCAAAAAAGTAATCTGGTGCATGGCCAAGGACACCTAAACATTACACCCATATGTGATTGTTGGACATCTTACTATAGGACCGAATAACGGGCATTAATCTACTGCTATACCAGTCTCATAAATAAAGATTTTAGACAACACTGCAAAAAACTGTGCAGAAAAAACTAAGCAACGCTAGTAGCCACCATATATGAACAGACAAAGAGCGCCACCTCCAGGAACTTTAGCACAACAGAAAAAACTGATGATAAAGAAGTCAGAGTCTTGGCATTTTTTTGATGTCTGATAAGTGATCCCTGGAAAGTGCAGTGCAATAACACCAATGACGCTCTTTGCTTTAAGCCAAGAAAGCTTTAGAAAAATAAAATGAATTGACTTTCAAGGGTAAAGGGCTGAGTGGGAGTGTAGATAAATGTACTGCAGGAAGAGGTATGCGGAGAGCAGCCGAGGATATAAGGAGGACAAAGAGAGAGAGAGAAAGAGAAAGAGAAAGAGAGAGAGAGAAAGAGAGAGAAAGAGAGAGAGAGAGAAAGAGAGAGAGAGAGAGAGAGATAGAGAAAGAGAAAGAGAGAGAGAGGAAGTTAGGTCCTCTCTGTCATCAGTGGCAGTCGAGCGAACGGATGCCCTGGAACTGCCTGGCACAAACAGCAGCAGCAGCAGCGGCCTATTTTTAGTAATTCCCATCTTTCAGAAGGAACTATTCATCACACCTCTGGCTAAATATAACAAAAAGTGGATTGGAGTGGGATGGAGAGTCAGGACGTCCCTGTATGACCTGGCTTAAAAGAACAACATTCATCTTATCCTTGTGTATACTTGTGTATTATTCTTCATCTTTGTGTTTTTTAAGTGTCAGTTGTGTGTAATTATTATTCTGTAATTATTTTGTTCCCTTTTTTTTGCACTGTGATTTAGACCTAATTGTCAAAGTGAAGTGCACTAAAGATGGGAATATTGGTGGTTTAGGTCAAACCGCATCAGTCTGGCTGCAGTGAGCAGATCAGCCTCTAGGGGCCGCTGGCGTGGCATTTAGACTCATTTACATGCAAGGTGCACCAACATAAGTGCAATCTCTATGCAAAACAAATTCAGACAGTCTAAGTCTACTAAAGATAAGTATACTATTGAAAAGAAAAAGTGCATTATAGTTTGCCGTTAATTTGGTTATTTGTGGTCTGCTGCCGGGCCCAGTCAAATTGACTAGGGACGCAGAGATACTGATGTCGGATATCGGGCCGATACGGACTCAAATAGCTGGATCTGGTATTGGTGGTGACAATGGATTGGACTGCATTAAAAACACTTCAATTGTAATTTCTGTTAATTTTGAATATGTTTTACCATGTTGCTGGTGTACGATTTATTATTTTAATAATACATAACAATTCAGTAAGTTTATATCTATGTATTTGTTACATTTTGTTTTACAAAGTTAGGAATGTTTAAGTCAAGCCTGATGTTGCCTTACACATAAAAGAATAATCTCAGTCACTTCAACACAGTGAGGCATACAGCTTACTAATTAAAGACTGGCAGGATTGGTACTCGCCGTTTCGGCCGATGCCCAAAGCCCAGGTATCGGGACTGAAAAAGTCAGATCGGTGCATCCCTAAAATTTACAGACTTATTGTTTTCTACTAAAAGTTTCATCTGTTGTGTTTTTATATGCTGGGACGGGTAATAAAAAAAGATGAAATACATCTATGGAGGCCAGAGTATGCGTGTGACAGACATTAGCACTGTGGGGAAAAATGCATTCCTCACACGGAAGGCAACTGGTTACATAACAAAGATGTATTTGATTGGCCGATGCAGTGTCTTGCTGATTTATGTTGCGTTGTGTTGCAAGAAAAGTTGAGCCATGTTAAAAGTTTTTGCAGAAAGACCCTGTTTTTTTGTTTTGTAGGATCCTTCTGTGTTCACACCACTAATTGGTCAATGCAGTGGTCTCATTGAAATGAGTGAGACCAAGAATTAAAGTGTTTTTAGTCTCACTTGTTATATTATCTTAATTAGGGATGCACCGATCCAATATATTCTCTCCCAACATCTCATCTCTGCCAATACAGAGTACCAATCTGACACCAGTCCTCTCTTTCTCTCAAATTGTTTAAACTGTAAACCTCACTGCATGCATTTGGATATGTTTTATGTAAGGTAAGATGAGGCCAGGGATTGCTGTGGTAGAGCAGCAACGATTAGTTGTCAACTATTAAATTAATCGTCAACTATTTTGATAATCGATTAATGCGTTTGACTCGTTTTTATAATAAAAACAAGTCAAAATTCTCTGAATCCAGGTCCAGTCCACTTCTTAAATATGAATATTTTCTGGTTTCTTTACTCCTCTATGACAGTTAACTGAATATCTTTTATCAGGTATCATTTGAGGACATCTTGGGCTTTGGGGAAACACTGATAGACACTTTTCACCATTTTCTGACATTTTATAGACCAAACAACTAATCGATTAATGGAGAAAACGGCCCGTCGTGACTGAATACATGAAACGGATAGCAAAGAACTGTGAATGACAGTGTTGAAGAAGAATGTGAAAAAATGTGGTCATCACCTGATCCGGATGATAAGGTCAGCATCGGCTAATTAAATATTTTCTATTATATGTGTTTTTTATTTGAGAATTATAAGCATTTAACAGACATGTAATATATATATATATATATCATGATTAATATTGTTAATATACGGTATTTTTGTCAGCCATATCGCAGAGCACTACGCACCAGATCGTTGCTGCTTTCATGAAATGTTGTTTGTGCTGTTGCCGCAATGTCTAATACAAATATCCCCGCAGAGATGTTTATTTTAGGCAGATATTTTGTTCTTTTGACAATACTATTAATTCCTTCTCTTACTCATCTGTCTACCTACCCTTCGCAGTACCCATGTCCCTTTTGTGTGATCTTCCTAAGTACAGATGATGCCGAGGTGCCAAGCATCCTCTAGGGCTGCAGCAGAGCCAAACAGAAGGGAGTGGGGGAGGAAAGAGGAGAGAAAATGACAAACACGAACATGGGGGATCCTGGGGGCAACTAAAAATAGCACAGGGAAGAGGAGGGGAGAGTGATGCAGAGTCCACAGGCACAATGATGAGGGAAACATAGGCTGGGTTATTTTTAGTTGTTTTAAGAATGAACTGTTTTGCAGTCGGAACAGAAAAAAAAAAAAAAAAAAAAAGCTTTTATAGCTGAGTGCATGTTCCCTTCAGTCAAATAAAACAAGGTCTATTTTAGGAAGTGCTGTCTTCTGCAGAATGTAGGTTAGACTGGCTAGGTGTTCTGATGATGGTGCTACTATGTGTCATCATTCGGGTGTCGGGTTTGATAGCCAACATCGTTTTATTGTTGAAAATAATTGAAGGAGTGGGAATAAATCATCTTCTGCACCAAAAATATAAGCCAAAGTCCTGCCCTACTTCCAGACTCATTACTTATACTAGAGGAGAGGGGTATTTCAGAGAGACATCATTTTTTATATACTGTATATATAAAATAATTGGTTAGTCGAGTGACAGAAAATGAATCAGCAACTATTTAGATAATCGATTATTTGTTTCAATCAAATGCCAAAAATGATCTGGTACCAACTTTGCGTGAATTTGTTGCATCTCTCTTCTGTTTTATATCACAGTAAACTAAATATCTTTGGGATTTGGACTGTTGTTCAGACAAAACAGGACATTTGAAGATGTGACTTTGAGCTAAATTATACTTATGGAAAAAGGATTATGAATATAATCATTAGTTGCAGCTCTAATGCACTACTGGAACACTCACAATGATAAAACAATTTACTACCGAAATCTGCAACGGCAACAACGGCTATTATTATAACAAATGAGGCCACTGGAATGTGTGCATATGTTTGATAACCAACAATGTCCGAGCCCCAATAAGAGCTGGGCGATATGTGGAAAATCAAATATGATATTTTTACCAAATACCTCGATATCGATATTGCGATGCTATTGTAGGGTTGGCTACTGGTGCTTTCACAAAATATTTACACAATGAGATTTTTGATAAATAATCATCAGTAATGTAGCTATAATATCTAAGTGGGTAAAGACAAATAATAAGAACAGCTAGAAGAGTCTGGTAACTTCAGAAAATAACATGACTTTACTGTAACGCAGCCTTTAAAACCAGGAAAACACAACACTTATGTCATATTATGATATCCAAAATCCAAGACGATATCTAGTCTCATATTACGATATCGGCATACAGGGCTCAACAATAAGGATTGCCCGCTTATCCGGGGCAAGTAAAATGCCACGTCGGGCTAGTAAATCTAGCAAATCGGCAAGTGGTAAAAAAAACTAAACAAAACACAGTGAGTGAGTCATCTCGCTTCCTTCTCATCTCTGTTGAGAGTTGTACATGAGCAGTATCAATCGGCCGCTAGCCAGAAAATGGCACCGGGTAAAGACAAATTTTATGAGATGCAAATGCGTGCGACGAAAATGGATCAGTGTTGCTTCCGCGTTGGACGCTTCCGCATCAGATTGTCTGTCTGTGATTGGTCCGTTTTCTTCTTAGTTTTCTGCTTTTAATAGCAAATTGCATCTGCAATATGTTTTCAATAACGCATGCATAAAATAAAGTTGTGATTTGTCATGGCTGGTTTACTTATTCAAGATAATATAAGGTGATGTGGAAATGGCAGTAAAAATGGTCAGCAACGTTCATTTACACACTAATTTGCTCTTCTCACGGTTTATAGATATAAGGCCTATTGTGAATTGGGTCTCGATGGTTTGTCATTTTTAAGAAGTGGGACACTGGAAAAAATGTTTGGGAAGCACTGAGCTAACTGGTTTGAACTGGATTGTAAATTTAAAAAAAAAAAAAAAAAAAATCAGACAGCATGTGAACAGATGAAGTCATTATATAAGCACTGACATACAGGTTTGTGATGAATAAACTATTAGCTTTAACTTTTGTTTTAGATAGATGTTACTGTTTTATGAGCTTGATTTATAAACCACCTTATTATTACAATATAAGGCAGCTATATTATTAACAATTGGATCATTGTCTCAGATAGCACGACGCCATATCATTAGGATACCACTACAATGGTTCTCTGTTATACTGCCACAGACTCTCTCTCTCTCTCTCACACACACACACACACACACAACAAAGTGCGATGTGGTACCAGTGAACCTGAATCCCGAGGATCCTGCGGCTCATTTATGAATGGCTCTGCTCCCGTTACATAATCAGGCCATCCTCTCAATCAAGTCCACTTCACTGAGACAAAGTTTGTGAATGGAAGCGGCGGCGGCATCCGAGGCTAACGGGCTCCTCTGCCTCATTGGATATATTCTGATTCATTTTGCATGTGTAGCCTGATCCAAAAATAAAAACCCCGGCTGACGCGGTTCCATTTTTAGCTGCACGCAAAAAAAAGATCAAGGGCAACTTCAGCACGCATCCTCAAAACATTTGGGTTTCTCTGGCGGACTGATGTGACTGCGACATGCACGGCTTGAAAAAGACTGCTCCGATTTTTGATCAAATGGTAAAAATAAGAAGTAAAAAGATAAATGCACACATATAATGATTTAGGATTGGGAAATATACACTGCAAACGCATGAAAGATTTACTCCGAAACAGACTATTAACTATTGTTCTTCATCTCGTGATTTCCACTGAACGTGGAGGATGCAATGTAATATAACTGTATCTAAAACAGCTATTTCTACGTCTTTCCAAACTACTGACTGATTATATGAATCATGTATCATGACGTGAACCTTGAACACCAGACTCGCAAACATTTGAGCCATCCCAGCAGCAGTCTGTTCAAACTTCAAGGTCCAGTCAGTGAGCAGGCTGGACAGATGGACAGCGTTCAGTCTGATTTGATAATCCCCTCCAGCCATAATCCCATGACAAGATTTACTAGAGTTTACACCAGATAACAAAAGGCTGATCATTCCCTGCCCATTCTTTATTTTCTAGTGAAAAGCACCACAGACCAACACTGCAGTCTGCTGATGCTGGGACAAATAAGAAGCCTATAGTATGTAACAAATATGTGCTGAAGCAATAGAAGACTTCACACAATCACCAGTGAGAGCCATTAAACAGTCAGGGTTAACTTATTATGCAAGATGTGACACAGTGCAACACACAGTACTGTACAGATTGTCATGTTCTAAGAAAATCTGACTGTAATATACATTCAATGGCCACTTTATTAGGCACGCCTGTACAATATAATGCAATCCAATACAACAGCTCTAGGGCTGCAGCTAACGAATATTTTCATTGTCGATTAGTTGTTTGTTCTATAAAATGTCAGAAAATGGTGAAAACTGTTGATCAGTGTTTCTCAAAGCCCAAGATGACGTACTCAAATGTCTTCTTTTGTCCACAATTCATATATATTCAGTTTACTGTCATAGAGGAGTAAAGAAAACAGAAAATATTCACATTTAAGAAGCTGGAATCAGAGAAATTTTACTTTTTTCTTTAAAAAAATGACTCAAACCAATTATCAAGATGGTTGGCAACTCACTTAATAGTCAACGACTAGTCGATTAATCGTTGCAGCTCTAAACAGCTCTGCCATAAAGTCTACTTTTACAAGGTTTAGAATGATCTGTTTTTGTTGTCTGAAGTGTGTAAATTCAACTATACAGGTCTATTTCTGAGGTCATAGTTAGAGGTGGTTGTACTAGACTGGAACACATTATATTCTGAGTTTTTTTCTAATTGTTTTGTCCTTCCTATTTATATACTTGAGGAGGGCAGAATATTAGAAACCTCTCAATATAATGCAGTTCACAACACCCAATTGTGTAATGTATTGTGACAAATTGTTAGTAAATCTATTCCTCTACTGTCGCTCTCAAACTGAGAGCAATCTAATGTATAATACAGACGTATTCTATTAAGCGATTAAAGTACATTTTCTCTTATAGAATAAAATTCAAAAACTATTTCAGAAAAAATGTATAGTTGCGACAAAGATTGTAAAACTGGAACATTGTAAATAGTATTCAAGGTTATACATATTATCAGCAGGAAGTGTTTCCTTCATTGGCCTTCATTGCTCAATGCCTTGTTATCTGTAGCTGATAATCTGAAAGACCATGGAATTTGTAGACTAAAGTTAAATGCTACGTTTACAGCAAAAGCAACTTAATAAAAACGATGCTGTTTGCTGTGGCTACAAATGATTAAACACTAAATCAAAGTATTATCAAGTGGTGTCTAGTGTGAGGTTGTTAAATGCTGAGCTACTGCATACATTACTAAACACTGATGCTGGATGCTGTTAGAGATGCAACTCTAACTTTCAGCCAGCAGAGAGCAGTGAACAGAGCTTCTGAAGCTGCATGTTCACTTACTCTTTCATAGTCACACAAAATGATTTAGGCCTTTTTTTAAATATGACTATGTAAACAAAAATGTAAAGGGGTTGGATGTGATTAAATAGTAAATAAATAAATTGAATATTATATAATAATAATAATAGTAATTAAGTTAGAGAAGTTCCTTTGGACACTGAATATAACTAAAAACGAGTTGGAGAAGTTTAGATTTGATTATGAATATTCTTGTGAGTTCTGTAGATTATAATAGTTATAATAATTTTATAATACTTTTATTGATCTTGCACCTTCCCATATGCCACCTACTGTGTTCCCTCTGTCATTGATGATAGTGCAGTTTGAATGTGTATATGTCTCGGTGGAACTGCAGAAACTGAATTGCCCTTCGGGGATAAATAAAGCTATCTGTATATGTAGATTAGAAAAATAAACTATATATTATTCTTATATATATCTTGGATTCATGTTTAGTGAAATAATGACTGGTTAATACACCCACAAGACAGACACATTTCCTTAGTTTTACAAGTATTTAAGAGACTTTGTTTTCTTCAGGTCCAGGTGCAAATTGATGCTCATCTGTAGAGGAACCACCAAGAATCCAAACAACTCATTCATTCCTGTACCAAGAAGCAATTTGTTATGAATAGGCCCACTAATAAATTAATATTAAAAGGGGACATATCATGCTCATTTTCCAGTTCATGCTTGTATTTTGGGTTTTCTACTAGAACATGTTTACATGCTTTAATGTTCAAAAAACACATTATTTTCCTCATACTGTCTGTCTGAATATGCCTGTAATTACCCTCTGTCTGAAACGCTCCGTTTTAGCGCATTTCAACGGAATGGCAACGGAATTGCGTTGCTAGGAAACAGTTTGGGTCCATGTTTACTTCCTGTCAGCTGATGTCATTCACATACATTGCAACAGGAAATAAACTGGGACACATTTAGTATCTTTACGTTTAAAACTGTGAAATGGTCTAAATGTTGTAGATTTGTGACATCACAAATGGACAGAAATCCTAACGGCTTGTTTCAAACGCACAATTTCTGCGTGTACTTCTCCATGGATTGAGTGCTTTGATACTTTCACAGTATTTATCTATCACTTAAACCTGCTTTATAATATAAAATACATACAAATCTCACTTTTTACAATATGGGACCTTTAAAGAGGAAATGGACCGACTTCAATAACAACTTTGGCACTTTATGGTATTTTGATATGATATTGTATCTTTATTTGATCACTATCCTCTTAGTAAGTTATGTGTATGCAGTTGAAATAAAAATGAATGACATAAACCACCTTAACGTTAGACAGTGACGTCATTGTGTCCATCCAGTCTCTCACCTGCCCATGTTCCCAGCTTGGTGGGTGAGACGAGCCGTCCGTTGCCCAGCACCCACACCCTGATCCCGGTCACCAGGCGGCACACGGAGCACACCGACAGCCAGGCCGCCGTCAGAGCACCGAGCAGCAGCAGCGGCGTCTCCACAGTCCGCAACACGGCTTCTCCACTGGACCACATACCTGCACCACACACACACACCTGAGTGTCTCTAGTCTCTGAGGACAGTAGTGGACCTTTAGTCTCTGTGTTACTGGAAGGAGAAGAAGAAGCGCTCAAAGTGCAAATGCGTGAGACGAAAACGGGTGAGCGTTACTTCCGCGTTGGACGCTTCCGCATCAGCGAATGGCGGTCTGTGATTGGTACGTTTTCTTCTTCTTCTTCTTCTTCTTCTTCTTCTTCTTCTTCTTCTTCTTTTTTTTTTTTTTTTAGGTTTGTTGGCGGTTGGCAAACTACGAGTTGGTGCATTACCGCCACCAGTTGGTATGTGTGGTGCGTGGATCAGACTGGCTGGTGTGTACTATATTCAAAAACAATAACTGCAAAAATTAAATGAATAAATACATAAAAAATAAAAATAGAATAAATCATATTGTCCCGTTTTCTTCTTCGTTTTCTGCTTTTAATAGCAAATTGCAAAAAATCTTATCTTTACTACCATCTAGTGTTATACCCATGTACCACAGTCCTCCCTGTCACCAGTATCAGTCCCGTATTTTAAAATAAATAAATAAAATGTATGTGATATGGCATTTCCTGAGCTGTTATGTTGTTTTATGTTTTTCTACCACTTTTTTCTTCAAGCTCCTTATGTAGCTCTGTTTTACTTATAATAATAATAACACTAATAATAATAATAATAATAATAATAATAAACTATATTTTTTTAGTAGGTTGAAATACCTTGTTTGAAAATGTCATCATTATCAGTCCCATATTTTGAAACAAATAAATAAATAAAATGTGTGTGATATGGCATTTCCTGAGCCATATTTTCCAGATTTTTTTTTAGTAGGTTGAAATACATTGTTTGAAAATGCAATAACAAAAAATCCCAAGAAACCCCAGCTCTTCATGATTATGGATATAACATATATAATATTATTCTCTCTATACCTAAAAGCCAGTGCCCTGTCCGATTTCTTGCGTTTTTGTATTTGCTCTGATGGAAACCGATAGATAATATTGCAGCAAGCTTGCTTTCCTTCATGTTTTATTGGTTTTATGTATAAATACTTTATAAATACTGAAATGCTGTAAGGTTTTGGCAGTATTCATGATATATACCTATCATGAGAAATCCATTAACACAACAAACACTTGGCATGTACATCATGTTCACCCTGATAATTTGATTAGAATTCTTTGGAGTGTATTTTAACAAAAAGGGCCCAAATGAGGGTCTAAATACTAAACTAACCCTAACCCTACAAAACAAAACAGTCTCAATGCAATATTGTTCTTGAATTGGATATTTTGTTTGCTTGATTTTATAGTTTTCCCAACAACATGTAGATGCTTAGCCTTGAATGCTGTCTGTTTTCTTTCCTTTTAATTTCTTTTTACGTCATGGAAGTTACAAGACATAATTGAATCTAACTTAGTATACAGACACACAAACACACGCGCGCGCGCGCGTGCGCACACACACACACACACACACACACACACACACACACACACACACACACAGGGGGAGTACACAATTCAGCCAAGTGGAGCAGACAGCAGTGGTCCATAATGTGAGAGTGAGCGTTACATAAGAGCATTGCATCTAAAAATAGAAATGCAGCAATGGTAAACAGGAGTCTAAACTGTTGGCTCTAAGCTTTCAAAGGAACCTGAATGAAATTTAGATTAAAGCTCCATCTCGGACGTAAATGGACCAGCTGCTGATCATGACCACGAGAGCCTGCAGGCAAGTACAGTGCACGGGCCTGATGTCCACGTGTGAGTGAGTGTGAATGACGTGGATGAAGAGTGAGAGGTGAAACTGTTGCATTGATGAAGGCTGACTTGTGACTTTGACAAAACATATAAAAAACAGTTAGTTAATATAAATATGTAATAAAAGCACATGGACATCTTTTAATGACACAACATGGTGCACTATACAGCCAGTGATTCAGCATTGTATGTTGATGGACAGCTCCTTATCATTATGTCATTGTTTTTCAATTGTTATTTTTGACACATTGTTGAAAAGGAGACGTAATGTTGGAGAGATTTACAACGGTGTATATTGAGAACAATCTGTCTGTTATTGGACAATACATACACACACACACACACACAGGAAGGACACCACATTCGTAGAAAACACAAAATACAAATAATACACTTATTATAAACTCTGTTCTTTGTGGATTTTACAGGACAATACATGTTTTATTCTCTGTGTTCTTTACATCTGTCAGATTCATCTTCACAAGCATTTATTAATATTTATTTCCATATTTCCATCCGTTATTTTACAGCGAAACATCACAAAGGCACACACTGATTACAAGTTTCTTTTAAAAACATGACACTCCAAATGCTGTGGTGTTATTCACTAATGTAAATCAATAAGGGACACATGATAGGAGATTTCACACTGCTTTTATTATAAAGCTGCTGTATAAAAATGGTTAAAAGCATCATTAGTATTGAAACATATATACAGTAGCTTCTGAAACAAAACACACACACAGTTAACAGCATACAATTAAATTGTTAATCCATTCATAATCAGAGCAAATGAGGTGTATATAACATAAACACATTCAGCCATTCATGGGATATGAATAAGGTTAGGTTTCCTTTAAAAAAAATCTAAGTTATAGTTTATTATGGCATATTTGAACAAGAAAAAATAGAAAAGATGTGACAAAACAAGAGAGAATTACAAAAAATGTTATTAAACTAATTCAACAAATAGGGAGACTTGAGAGGAAATAAAAGTGTAATGTAAAAGGTAACACACACACACTCCTACATGTGACGACCATAACAAAGACGCACACTGACTCCACACACACACACCTCGCTCTCTGTGTCTCGTCTCTCTTTGTCATCTGTTGTTAAATTGAGAAGGAAAAAAAACCCACAAATCAATTATTCAGGAGTTCCACATGTGATAAATTTGCTTCTGGAGTCTTAACAGTTAACGTGGATCTGATTGTTTTCCAGTTCAAGACTCGTGAATATTTCCTTGACCCACAGAGCGTGAGAAGAGATGGTTGCAGATTTCCATTTAATCAGTGTTAAGTGTCTGGCTGCTCGCTGTACGTCTGAGAACTACAAACAGGAGGATCAACCGGTTTCTATATAACGCTGATGATTTTAACATTTCTGCCTCGTAGAAACGCAGGAGCAGAACGTGTTTATGTGGCTTGTTGATATTTGCACATTTCAACATAGCTTTAACAGTCCTATATACTGTAGGTTACTGTAAATGTTTATACATGGAGGACACATGCAGGTATCTTATTTAATTTCAGACTGAAGACTTTCTCTCTTTCTATCACTCCTTCGTACACACACACACACATCTGCAAATGTAACACTATAACATGGACGCACACACATCTTGCTGTGTGTGTCTTGCCTTTCAAATAAAGATTTAAATAAATAACAAAGTTAAAGAAAAGCTAGGACACGGCATATCCTAATACATTTAGAAATGTCCGTGTAATGTTTCTTTGTTGTTTAATGTAAAGTGTCTGTCCAGTCCCAAACACTTATTAAAGCTGTAGGGCTCTTTACACTCACATATGAAAACGCAAAAACGAATTTAAAAACCCAAAACACCTTCTGATTTACAGGACAAGGACCGATATGTCCATAATCACACATAAAATGTGACTTGAAAAAAAAAGACACACACACACACAAACATCTTTACTCCTCAGATCTGAATGCTGTACACGTATATATCATTTTAGTGTTCCTATGGTTTCTCTAATTGTATTGGTCAAATAAATAATTTTTAAATCTGGTTGTCTTTCACCGTAGATTTACATAATCTATCCACTATTCCTGTCTTTTTACCAAGTTACTGTCACCATCCTCACACCTCACCTCACAGAACTACAGAAACAAGACAGTCTTCTGACCAGCATGTGTACTCTTACTTTGGTGTAATGGTTATTACCTCTCCTTTAAGCAGGTGAGCTGATTAAAAAGACGGCCTGGAGGGGAAATCGCAGGGAGAGGGAGGCTAAAACATAATCACACTCTCCCGAAACAGGAGCTCCCTACTCTGTGAGCTGCTGGACGGCTCCACTGGAGCTGAGGGGGGGTTCACTTAGTGCTCGTGGGCCTACGTGAGACCCCTGGAACACCCTGTAGGGTTTCCTGTATGAAGTGACTCTCGTTAAAATATTTCAGAGAGCAAAATCAAAGGGGTCATTCATTGAGGTCAGATTACAAAAGAAGCACATTTGTAAAACCGAAAGAAAAGCTTAAACATTCACAAGAAAGTATCATTTGTCACCTCTGGTTTTCTGAATGTCTAGTAATCTATATGAACACTATATGCAATAATCTGAAGATTTTACAACTGTGTGGAGATTTTGACTAAACAGCTGATTTTCACATGGCAGTTAAAGTTAGTGAGAGTGCAGCCAGTCTTTGTGCATTGGAATATTAGGAATGTTCGATAGTCGTGAATGTCGTGTTGAAATATTTTCTCCTTGTTTTAGTGCCGAGCCTGAATAGGAACAAATGTATTTCCTGGCTGGTGATTATTGTGATTTGAGCTCATTCATTAGCTTGCAGTAATAAGTAGACGCCCTTTTTTATTGCAGATAATAAAAGGAAAAGTTGTGTGGACAAAATGAATTTCCATTCGTGTAATATGTGGTAAACAAAAAGAAGAAGAAGAAGAAGAAGAAGAAAAAGAAAAAGAAGAAAAAGAAGAAGAAGAAGAAGAAGACGAAGAAGAAGAAGAAGACTATTTTAAATAAAAGAAAATCTTGGGTGACACACAAGACGTGATGAAAGCACATCCATGCTGCACGAGCATGTTATCAGCACTTGCTTTTGCACACGATGGAAAAACTATTGTCTACTTCTCTTTTACAGATTTCCCACTCACTCTGTGGTTTCCACCTGCTGACCTCACCGTGGTTTGGTCACTGCTGCCGTCTCCCAGTGTAGTTTATGTGACGTAGACAACCTGTGAGTTCAAAAGGCATAAAAAAAGATAATATGAGAAAGCAGAAGCAGATATATCATCATAGTACGGCTGGTGATTCAGAAGGATGTGACATGGGTATATATCGGTACATGAGTGCAATGGGAAAATGTACCACAAAATGCAGAAGACGACAATCAAAACATTAAGAACATCCATATATTGAATGATGTGAATGTATAGAATAGGAATTATTGCGCTTTAAAATTTGCATTTTGTCGATTGTTGACTAGCTTCACAAAAGCATAAGCAAGAAACAGAGAGGTGTATTTGAAAAAGCCAAATATTCAAATTGCAAGAAAATCCAAAAGTGACGTAAGTGCAGTGGTGCACCTGAGGTTCCTGCAGCGCTGACATGATTCCTAGTACATCATTTTCTATTTGACGCCTATACGCAGAAGACTCAAAACCCCAGAATCCTCATTTAAAATGACATATTTAAATCAAACAAAATCTGTCAGTCTCCATCCCAGATGTTTAGTCAGCAGAAATATAAGAATCAAAACTAAATCTAAAGAACATGTCTGCATTTTCATCTAAACAACTAAATTGCATCCAATAAGAAAGGCTCTGCCAGGCAGATGGCAAATTATGATGCTGATGTAATTCTGATGCATAATAATTAATCAGATAAAAAAACTATTTCTGTTTAATAGAATATTGCATACATTTCTTGTTAAAAATCCTCCACATCTGCTCCTCCTCTTTCAAAGCAGGTTTATTTATAGCACAATAGAAAGCAACATAGTGCATAATTAGGCAACATCACAAGCGTAACACCAAACAATCCCAGGACTGCTGAATGAGTGTACACTGCTGTGGGAGGCTGGAGATGGTGCAAGACAACACTGTTTGTATTTCCCTTTCTTTTTTTCTTTTACCACTCACTTCTTCATCATGGATCACAGCTGGAGAGGATTAATATTCACATTTTAATGTGTAACATCAAGCTGAGCACTGTGTGTGTGTGTGTGTGTGTGTGTGTGTGTGTGTGTGTGTGTGTGTGTGTTGTGTTGGGTGACACTTGTACACTTTGTGAGTCCAGACCTCACTGAGCCTTCAGTCTCCTGACAGCAGCAGCAGCAGTGTGACTTCTCTCAGTCCCAACAACAACACCACCACCGACGTTCATATCCTCCACAAATGCTTTTTGGGGTAAGGGCTTCCCAGATTCATGTATGCACAGCAAGCCCAGACCGCAAAAAGATTCGTGACGGACAACTGCTCCCACAAAAAAAAAAATCCACTCCAGTCCACGACTTCCTTCCTCAGGGTGGTCTTCATCCTCAAAGTGTTTTTCACATAAAAAAAAACACCATTGTGCATGATGGGCGTTTGTGCACAAACGGCTCGGTATATATCAAGATGTAGCTCTATACCCCCCCTCCCAAAACAAACTGAAAGCCACTGGATTGCTTTGCAGCAACACGCAGCCTTGTTATTAAAAAGAGCGGCTGTGAGGATGAGGATGAGGAGGAGAGGCGGCATCATCTCATCTCATCGTTCCAGACTTTAACGCGCAGCAGAGCAGAGGGATGGACGCGCTCTCATTGGACAGGAGGACCTCGTCATCTACCAATAGCGATGCGAAGGAAAAGAGCACCTAAGCAGGAGGCCAAAGCACCTGACAGTTTCATTACCCCCCCACTACAACATCCACTATCTGGACACCAGCGCGACGTTAAACCAAACACAACAACAGATGGAAAACGCGTGATCTGTTGTGCGCTTTTCCTCCAGTCTGTGGCTCCTTTTACGCGGAGGAGAGAGAAAAGCACCAGTTGAAAACACCTCCAGTTTCATTAATAGTAAAGTTGCCTTTATTTGTAAAGGGTTAATTTGTCTCCAGAGCCTCCAGCTGCCGAGGCATGGGGGGCCCCACCCCACCCTCGCTCCTCCGTTTCCATTGGGCCGTCCAGCCTCTCTCATTCGTGGACGCGTCTCTCTCTCTCTCGCTCTCTCTCTCTCTCACCAGCCGGTCACGATTCCCCCCCATCTGTCTCGAGCGCACCGGAGCCAGACGCCACTGACGCAGCACGCGCCTTACTCACTTTTTAGCAGTCACGACTCGAGACTCTTCGTGCACAAAAGGGAGAGAAAAAAAAAAAAAACTGCAAACAAGGATGGGATCGTAAAAGGTAGAGCAGCAGCAGCTGGATGCTGGAGGATGAGAGGGATGCTCGGCTTCTCTCCGGCTTCTGAGTGAGGCGGGTGATGGAGATGTGCGCCTTTAAAAATGGCAAGAAAGAATATCTCGTAAAAAGCCTTTTATGTGAAATCTGGTGCATGAAACTTATCAGAAATAACCCCAGTGGTGTTGTAAAGGACGCTCCGTGGAGAAGAGCAAAAAAGCACTTCAGCACCACAAGCCAGAGGACAGCTCCACACTCAAAGCATCTTCACAAGAAATCACAAAAAATATTGGTACATCCAGAACAAAAGGATAATAATGGTGTGATCAACTACAGCAAACTGACATCCACCCTTTTTTTAATCAGAACTGAGGGTGATTCCCGTGTAGCTCTCCATCCCTTCAAGCATGCTGCAAAAAATAGCACAGAAATCCACCCAAAACACTCATGACATCGCGTTTCTCCTCCGCACACATCACACATTTTGCTATACTCTCTCTACGTGTTGCAGTGGTGTGAATATAAAAAGCACACAGAGCCTTAAAGACAAGACACAAAACAGGAATCAGGTGCAGCTATAGAGAGAGAAAGGTTCACAACTCACCGTTGGAGCAGCGGACGGAGCCTCCTTTCACAAAAAAAACAAAAACAGGAAAAGTAGCATAAAAAAGCGCCCGTTTCTCCAAATATAAAAAGCTGCTGTGTCTTCTTTCCGCTTCTTCCAAACCGTGCACACACTGTACTCTTGAATGGTGAGCCTTTTATAGGAGTGATGCCCCCTATCTATTTCTGGATCACGATCCAACCCCGTTTCTATTTTTAGCCCGCGCGTGATGAAAAAAAAGAAAAAGCTCGCAGAGGTTCCTTGGAGGAATTTCGAGCGTGCAGCGTTTGGAGAGCCGAAGCGCGCTCCCGCGTCCATCTCTCTCTCTCTCGCTGCACGATGGATGCGCGTGCACGCACGTCAGAGCATCTCCCTAATAATGATGCTGTGGAAAAAACTGCACGGAATCACGGAAGTGTGCAGAATCTGTCTAAACCCAACATCACCATCACCATCACCAACCCTTTTACGCGCAAACATTTACGCGCGCAAGCACAACCCCGACCCCTATCAAATAAAAAAAAAAAAAAAAAATGTGCTCACACAAAGCTCATGTGATATGATGTTTTTACGCGTCCTGCTTTTATATTTAATTTAGAAATAAATGGAAGAACACAACAGACTCTCTTCTCCTCCTGGGGGCTGCGTCAGTCACTATTGACGTCAGGTGGAGAATCTCCCACTTTGAAGGTGGAAGCAGGAGCCTCCGTTGACTAAAAAAAAAAAAAAGCCAGCGACGGGTCCAATGAAACATGCGCTGGAAAATGTAAAATAGCAAGAGGATAGGCTGAAGAAGGCGCAGCACCCTCCTCCTCCTCATCCTCCTCCTCCTCTTCCTCCTTTAAGGGCCATTGTTTGCTGGCTGGAGTCAAAACCTCTCTTTCATGTCACTGGAAGCAAAAAGGCCTATAACATATTCCTCACAAATATACTGGATATTAAACTATGAGCTCCATTGTGAGACAAACCAACACGCAATGTCACATTTTGATGCTTTTTTCCCTCCTATTTCTAATCTATATGTTGGTTTAAATGACTCCTGGTTCTGGTTTTAACCCCCCTCCAGCAGACCCAGGAGGAGTGTCCCTGCTGAGTGTGATGCTGCAGGTGTTAGTCTGCTTCCAGGCTGCTTCCAGGCTGTTTCGGTCTCCGTCCTGCAGACTCCCCCTGCACAGGGCAGAATGCTGAAACGCGTAGTAACGGAGCGCCGCTTGGCCGACCGATGATGCTATTTTTAACTCCCATCCTCAACATGCCTGCATGGCGCTGCGGGTTTCTCTGCTCAGGGTATAGCCTCCTACTATACTGTATACTGAGAGGTGGAGACATCAACACAGGGACAGATTCCAGGGATGCATCTTTGTGGTTTCATCCCCCACACAAAACACACAAATATAGAAAACAATCCTCGGCACATTATGTTGCTTTTTTTTTTCTTTATCAATGTGTCTCTTTAAGAATGAGAGAGCTGTCTCATTCATTAAAGCTGCAACCTGTAGGATTTTCATGGCATTACATTTACAGGAGATTCAACTTTCTGCTCCGTTTTCTGTGTTTTATTTGAATGTTTCATGATGACATGGATTCTATTTTTTTATTTAGGGCTGCCCCCTCTTAGTCGATTCAGATTTATTTAGTCGATTAGTCATTTTCTATGCTTTTTTTCATGCTGAATGACTTATTTTCAATAATCTTACGAGCACATCTCTGGGAAACACAAGATGTATAGTGTGATTCTTTGTAGAGAAACTCAGTTTTACAGATCTGTTGATCAGGGCTGGGCTATAAATTGATATATCGATATTGTGATATGAGACTAGATATAATCTTAGATTATGGATATTGTAATATGGCATAAGTGTTGTGTTTTCCTGGTTTTAAAGGCTGCATTACAGTAAAGTGATATGATTTTCTGAACTTACCAGACTGTTCTATTATTTGCCTTTACCCACTTAGTCATTATATCCACATTACTGATGATTACTTATCAAAAACCTCACTGTGTAAATATTTAGTAAACTCTCGCAATATTTGATTTTCTCCATATCGCCCAGCCCTACTGTCGATTAGAATCAACTATTGTTGACCAAATCGTACGAGTGTAAGTCGACTAACAAGTTTTTTGGTCGAGGACAGCCTTTGATTTTATAAATGTAAACTTTATCTTTAAAGTACATAATAAAGCCTAATTATAATACAATATACAGACATGTCACACACATCGTGCACACCAGTGAACCTTGGTGTGCTGTGGCACACTACGAGGGTGTGTGATCATAGAGGGATGATACCAGGCACTCAGAGGTCTTCCATATGAATACCTGAAGTTATTGTTACCTTGTTGCTCCTTCACACGGTTGATCGTGGATGTTCACAGAAAATGAAATAAGAAGATGGTTGTGAATGCAGTGTATGACTCTATCCTTATGGATTTCAACCCCCCAAAAGATCTAAATAGTTGCTCTGTGTGAATCAACATTAGTGCACACACAAAAAGGTCAAATATTTTGAATGCAAAGCCAAAGGTGTAGTCTGAAAGAGTCCTGAAAGCTGCTCTGAGAGGAGAAGAAACAGAGAATTGATGTACAATCGAGGTGTGGACTCAGTTCACATGACTTAGACCCAAATCATGAACTAGATTGTCTCAGAGTTTTCCTGATACAAACTATCACTTTGTTTTTAGTTGTGTAAATAGAGTACATTTTGTTTACAGACTGGTTTAGGACTTGAAATCCAAAGACTGTTTAAAGGGGAACACCACCCACATTAAGAATTCCAGTATATTATTTCCATGGCCTAGTGTAGTTCAATCAATATGTGTGAACATGAGCGACTCTCTCTCAAAGCCAGAAACCAGAGGAGGAACTCTAAAACTTGTATAAAGTCTGGAAATGCTCCATAGACAATAAATTGGAGGCTGATTTTATGAATCCACAGAATGTTTGTTTTCTTTTTTTTATACACAAATGAGCTTTATTCTGTTGTGGTGTTCTCAGTTGTGTAACAGAAAATGTTCCCATATACTCAGAGCGTTCCCCTGGGTGCTCTCAGTGTCATCTGGGACATCTCTTCCAATCCAATGTCTATGGAGTGGCTCCGCACTTTATACTTGATGACATCATAAAGTTTGGGTTTTAGCACTAATATTGGTGCTTTCAAATGAAACTCATGAGCTCGTATTTACAACATTGGAAGTCGTGTACACGATATGCTCGGCGTTCAAGTGGTTAAGTCATGAGAACACCGCTGCTAAGCAACGGCAATATTAACGTTACTGTCGGTATCTTGAAGCCACAGAGGCTAACGATTTAGCAAGCTAGCAAGTGTGTAACATAATGCAGGAAATGCAAAGGGCAACATAACAGAGGAAAAAGATAAGGCCGTTGGGAATATAAACATTTTCCTCAGACATATTATACAATTACGAAGAAAAACAATATACGACTACAATTACAATATATTCACTTATTATGCACTGAAAAACTAACTTCCAAGGCCTCCGCCATTTCTAACAACGTCAAAAAACACGTCACAAGTCGTGAACTTGGAGCTTTCAGAAACGTTCCACTTACAAGGTTGTGAATACCACAAGAGAGAGGCGTTCATATGGGCTCAACTCGTACACACAAACCCATTTGAAGGCACCATATTTGTTGGACTGTCATAGACCATATTGGAATAACATGTATGAATTTTGAAAATATGTGTAGTTCCCCTTTAAGACTTGGGAATTGCTTGTCCTGCTCTGATATTTGACTTATGCCTGTACACATAATCCTAATTATAGTAAAGTATAACAAAAGACGTAAGATGTGCTATTTAAGAGAACAAAAACCTGATGGGAGCGGTTTATTCCACGATGACGATGCCTTTAATAGAACTCCAGAAACCTCAAGGTGCATTGAAGCTGTTGTGGAAGCTCGTGGTCACCAAACAACTTTCTAATATGTTGTTTCTTTCTTATCGCCACCCATCTGTGTGAACAGGTCTGTAACTTCATTGGCACAGCTGCATGCTGAGGAGAGAGTGGGATGGCATTACTTTGGCGCTGTCCATGGTACTACAGCAACATTGCAGCAGGAGTGAGTTCACACTTCAGATGGAGACAAAAGTTCTTTAGCTACTATATGTAACACACAGATTCACTGATTCAGGCTGCAGGAAGAGCAAAAGTAAAGAGGGTGGGGACAAGAAGAACGTTGGTGTTAAAGGCAGTGAAAACTATTGTCCTCACAAGGCCAATGCATTTTTATTACACTGAACTGGAAATAAACGGCCAGTAAATCCCTTGTGGATACAGCCTAGCAAAAATAATACATGCTTCTATGAATATCTAGTGAACTAGTGTGCAGTATTTAGATGAATGCATGCCAAAACATAAAGGGCAAATGATGGAGAAAATAGATTTTTGCTGCCGTAGTATTCTACTTCATGGTGTGGGCTTCTATGGTGATCTTCAGATGCACGTCCTCAACCTCAAACACAAAAACCCAGTTCAAAACTGTCCATTTATTCTGTACATAAACACTTATGATATTTTACTATGGTGCGTATATATGAATAATTAATAAATGTTTACAAGTAAAACCAAAATACTTTTGATTTTTACTTAACATGGTGCAAAAGCCAACTGCAAGCTTATTTAATACATATTTTCTTTTGTTTTATTATTGGGTACTTTATATTTTTCTTATAATATGCATATTCTACAGTATTTTCTCTTTATTTGTTGAAGCAATACACTGCAATTTTCTAGAAAACATTACACAACCTGTCTCAGACCATATTTTGCTGTCACATCAGATCCTAATTCAACAATACACGCAAATGTTTTTTAATTCTACGCCATAAATGAGGAAGACATTCAAACAAACTGCCATTCTTTCCTTGTATGTGTTGTAGTCTTGCTCCACTCTGAGTGTCTGTGTCTTTAAAATAAGTCATCTCCTTTCATGTCCGCGTAGGAAATTCACTATCATTATGTAATATCTTGCAGCAACGTCCATTCAGTGTTACTATATTCAGCAGTCCTGAGCCAAATATATCTACACACTGTGAGGTGCAATAACACAATTTCGATGCGGAAATGGGCATCAAAAGTTTTGCATCAGAACAACTTCAGAATGTTGCCCACTTGTCCCAACGTTCCTTGACCCAAAATGACTTTTCAGCATCTATTTAGCAGCACATAAATAGATAACTGCAAAAGTTTGTTGATTTTATGATTTTGTGTTGCACACAAATAGATTGTTTAACTATTACTAACATGCAACTAATAAATATTAAAGGGTAACTTTGGTATTTTTCAAAATGGACCCTATTTCCCCATGTTTTTGTGTCTGATAGCGACAACAATTTCTGAAATTGATCCAGTATTGAGGGAGAGCGCTGTAGACGGCAGCTGCTCACAGGCTGCAATGTAATCCTATGGGGCAAGCTGGCACCGTCCAGCACAATCTCACGGCGAAGTGTGTAATAGACCCGTCTGTCCACCGGAAGAAAGCGTATCAGTGTCATGTTTTGTGTCGCCGAGACGTGATTATTACATGCCTGCATGAAGGTGCTTCAGAGATATTTATGTTGTATATAAAGTGAGAAAGACCACTTATGGTGGGCGGGTGAAGAGGTGCATGGGTCCAACAAACAACCACGAGACCGGTGTTTTCTTTAGCAAGTTACGTTAATGACGGTTGTTTTCTGTACTGACATTACGTTGTTTCCGTACGTTCTTTACTTAGTTTACATACTTATTTTAAGCGCAACCAGGACGTTTTCCCTAACCCTACCTAAGTAGTTTTCTTGCCCGATCCTAAATCAGTGGCTTTGTTGCCCCCTGCTGGTACTGCATGTTCAAACAGGTATGTAATATTCACGTCTCTGCGAGGCAAAACGTGACACGCTATCCTCTGGTGGTCAGATGGGTCATATCGGGTTGCACCGCCATTTACGTCCACTAAAAGTGCATGTTTGTTTTTGCCATGACAGGCTCTGATTGTTATTATAAGAGTCTGACAACATTATGGAAAGAGTCTCGCTCAAGGAGATTTTGAAATCTTGCGAGGTGACGTGTTGCCGGAAGACAACGGTGGAATAGTGGAATACATCCATGGTGGAAACGCTAGTACCAGCCAGTCAGAGTTTGTTGTGTTGGAGTAGAGAAAGCACAGCTTGGTGTTAGCTAAAATATGTTCAATGTCATGGCTGAATATTTAGAGGATTTCCACAATGTGGATGAGGTCTTTAAATTCGATTGCCGCCCGTATTTATTTGAGCCAGAGTATACGGATATTCAGATTTGTGAAAGGTAAAGAAAAAGGTTTTATTTCTCTGTCGGGTCCTTCCCATAATGTTGTCAGACACTCATAATAACAATCTGAGTCTGTCAGTGACAAAAACAAGCACTTTTAGTGGACGTAACGTTACAGTGACGCTGCTCACTTGCCCTTGTAGCTTGTTTCACTTCGGTTACAGCATTCTCACTTAATACTGGAACAATTTCAGAAATTGTTGTCCACATTAGTCACTTAAACACAAACACATGGGGAAATAGGGTCCAGGTTGAAAAATATTGGTTACCTTTTTAATACTGCCACGCTCTATTCATAAGCATGTTTTCCTTTTATAATTGTAATGTAGCTCAACTACAACAGTGCAATATAGGGACACTATATGTTTAAATGAATGGGATACGACTAGTTAAAGGAAGAGGAAAATGTTTATATAATCAATATTAAACCTGGATAACATAAGAGATAAGATATTCTTTTATTAGTCCCGCAGTGGGGAAAGTGATGAGCACACTTAACTGCTAATTTAAATATATATTAATAAACAAAGTGCATTATTTTAATGTATATAAGGTGCATGTACGTTTGTGTTGCTAATGCAATAATGAAATGAGCTGCCTCAGCTGCAGCAGACTTAACAAAGGACTCCCAGTGAGTATACTATCACTCTGGAAACACTCAATGGGAACAGAGCGTCACACACACACACGCACACGCACACACGCGCACACATACACACACCCATTCAATGCAGCGTCTCTATGGTGTGCCAACTCACATGCCTATTACATAACAGGGCT
>CAKAOI010029044.1:0-64245 GCA_916701655.1 Sebastiscus albofasciatus | reverse complement strand
AATGTAATATAATTTATTATTTTAATGGAGCTTCCCGGCAAAAAGTATTTCACACGTTTGTACCTGTACAACCGGCGTGACAATAAACATCTTGAATCTTGAATCTTGAATGTTTGCTTTACCAGTATTATGTAGCTCAACTACAACAGTGCAATATAGGGACACTATATGTTCAAATGAATGGGATACGGCTAGTTAAAGGAAGAGGAAAATGTTTATATAATCAATATTAAACCTGGATAACATGAGAGATAAGATATTCTTTTATTAGTCCCGCAGTGGGGAAAGTGATGAGCACACTTAACTGCTAATTTAAATATGTATCAATAAACAAAGTGCATTATTTTAATGTATATAAGGTGCATGTACGTTTGTGTTGCTAATGCAATAATGAAATGAGCTGCCTCAGCTGCAGCAGACTTAACAAAGGACTCCCAGTGAGTATACTATCACTCTGGAAACACTCAATGGGAACAGAGCGTCACACACGCACACGCACACACGCGCACACATACACACACCCATTCAATGCAGCGTCTCTATGGTGTGCCAACTCACATGCCTATTACATAACAGGGCTCCTACTCCCAGGCCTAACGCCCCTGACAAATCCATGCACGCTTTGCTGCACATGAGCTATTTATACACTGCACCCAAGACAGGGCTGGTCAAAAATACCGCTCCAGTCAATTATTCATTGAGAAACATTCCAAAACAGAGCGGGGGGGTTCGGCTGCACAGGAATAGACCAAGGGGCTAACAATAAATAATGTCCATTAGCAACGCAGCAGCCCGTTTGTCCTCAGCGGTGCCGAATCTGAAGGAGACGGGCGGGAAATGTGTAGCCAGCCGCAGATTTGTGTTGTGCTCGTATTTATAGGAGTCTGTGCATACACTTCAGCTCCTCTGCAACCATCTTGTTCCTTTACAGGATTCTAAAAATAGCAGGCTGCACTGTGCTTGTGCCATTTTTAGCTGTTGCAATTTAAAGGGGGAAAAAAAAGTGCTGCTTCACAAGGATACTATGTGGATGCACTTTTTTTTTTGTGGACGCACTATTCCATCTTTGTTCTAAGATACTCCGCGCTGCATCGCCAACGTCATGTTCAAATAAACAGCTTTGAACTGCAAGGTTGACAGATATTGTGCAGAAACCCTCACAGGTACTGCATTTAGCATATGCTCAAATCATAACATGGCAAACTGCAGCCCAACGGGCAACAACAGCTGTCAGTGTGTCAGTGTGCTGACTTGACTATGACTTGCCCCCAAACTGCATGTGATTATCATAAAGTGGGCATGTCTGTAAAGGGGAGACTCGTGGGTACCCATAGAACCCATTTACATTCACATATCTGGAGGTCAGAGGTCAAGGGACCCCTTTGAAAATGGTCATGCCAGTTTCTCGCTAAAATTTAGCGTAAATTTGGAGCGTTATTTAACCTCTTTCGCGACAAGATAGTATGAAATGGTTGGTACCAATGGATTCCTTAGGTTTTCTAGTTTCATATGATGCCTTTATCTTCACTCTAGCCTGAAATTATTGGTGTTAAAACAAATTTGCGTTAACCTGTTATTATCGCGTAAACTTTAACAGCCCTAGTTGTGACATAATTCAACATGTTTGGCCTTTATTAAACAAAATTACATTATTTTGAGCACTAAATAGTTCATTTACATCTCAGACATAATTTACACACATGATCTACTAGAAAGTGCATCTGCTTGTTTCAAAAGGGAATACCCTTTATACACCTTTAAGCCAAACTCCTCAGGTTTCCCCAAATAAAGTATAGATTAGGCTAGGGAGTGAATCTTTATTGAAAATGTGAAAGTGTGTATGAAAACAGTTTATCATTATTTTCCTCTTGATTACTGTTCAGCTCAGCTCATTGGATGCTGTTTTTTACGATGCTCTGGAATGGGTAGTCCATCTGGAAACTGGTTTTATGACGTTCAGGAATGTGAATGTGTTTAAGATGACCAGTAAGATGAGCTGAGGGCGTGAACTCTACATACAAGGATCATGTGTTTACCTGGAAGTTTAGGATTGGATGAAAGTGTTTTTGCTTTTGGCTCAGAGCTTATAGTATTTTGATTCACTGTCCTCTGAAGAACAATATATTGTGCTGTGTAAAAAGAATCCATGAGATGCCCCACCTGACTTCTTGTTAGGAAGGTTTGTGTACCTCCATAGTAATTACAATCGTTAAGACTTTCAGTCAGTCTTACAGTGTTTGTGCATTATTTAATGAATCCAGAGTGTCTTTATTTTCAATTTCCACAAAAAAAGTCTAACTGTTTTTCAAATCATTTTTCATGAACCCGCCGGATTGCTTTAGTAATGTGCACTCACTGCCTGTAAACTCTAGAAGTTGGTGACTGATGTGAAGGAGAAAATGTATTCACTCAAAAGTTATTTTGATTTCAGTATCTTTATATAGAGTATTAGTTTTTTTTGTTTTTTTCCCCCTCCCTCTTTTTAATTTAATACTATCATCAAAAATACTATTATTATAATTATTTCATAGTATAATCTTGCTAGCTATGTATTGTCTATTTCTGTCCCCTTTGCGTCTATATGTGTGCTTTACTATATGTCTAGCTTGTCTCTCTGATTGTATGTGTCTGTTTATATGACCGGCTCTGTAATGATCTATGGACCCGAAGTGTTCTCGTTTGTGTTCTGAACTACAAAACCAATTAAAGAGAGTTTAAAAAAAAAATAAAATAATGGTACTATCTGGGTAGTTGAACACAATAAAGAGTAGGCATATTAGAGGCTAATAAATAGCATTAGTAAGGCTGAGTGTATACATTACTGGACTGAAGATGCTCATCAATCTCTGAAGTAATCTACAGGCCAGAGTTGTGTGAAACTGGAAGAGCACAAATGTGACAGACGGCAATAATTAAATCTGACTCTTTTAAGATTTCAACGCATTAATCTGATCATCATATTAAAGATAAACTCAATGCACAACCCAGAATGTGACCTAATGTTGCTGCATTTTACAGTAAAATGATTATACCATTACAACTAAAAATTGGGGCTACTAATCTATTAAAATATTTAATTGTGATGTCAGTGTGTCAGTGTGTTGACTTGACTATGACTTGCCCCAAACTGCATGTGATTATCATAAAGTGGTCATGTCTGTAAAGGGGAGACTCGTGGGTACCCATAGAACCCATTTTCATTCACATATCTTGAGGTCAGAGGTCAAGGGACCCCTTTATAGTACAAACCTTATACTCTCTCTTCGATTAAAAAATTATTGATCATTAATGACATGTGGCTATTTTCGGTCTGTCCTTAAAATATGCAAGATATCGCAACCTAGGTTGCTTTTTGATCATAAAATTGACCTTTAACCTGATCTAGAATGCATTTTGGGCCATCACACAGAAAGGGGGAGATTGTAGGGGTGGATAGAAGGAGTGTGCCAAAAAAAAGGTCTGACAGCACCCCCATTAGGCCGGTTTTAAAATGTCAACTAGAAAAAGGTTGACGTTATGTTTATGAGAGCAGTCTTCAATCACGGATCTGTTAATGGTGAAATGCTATCAATTCTACAGTTTAATTTACGCTTCAAGGGGTCCAAACACTTTGTTTATTATTTCCCAAAGAGACAAAGAACTGACGCAGAGAAATGAACTAACGAAATCCACACACTGCCTTTAATACTGTACATTAAATACAGATTCCACTTTTTTTTTTTTAATATAGATGGTCAACGGCAAATCCTTTTTCTGCCTTATGATTTCCATAAGTTAAGAAGCAAATGTAATAGCATATTTCAGTTTCTCTCTTTTGTATTTAAATTATCTTGGAGCGAAATCAAAAGTTTGTAGGTCCCATATAAATAGGAATGATATAGAAAAAAGTGCAAAAACTGAGAATTCCCATCCGTTTTATGAAGCAGAAATAGTGAGGGCATATATTGTTCAGTTCGAACTCCTTTAACCTCTGAGTTAGAGAGGCACATTCCTTACCATCTCAGCTAAAGACTGCAAAAGCAAATACTGTATAACATCCTTTTCATTTGAAATTTCCAATGAAGTTACATTAAAACATGGCGCCATCTGCAGGCAGAAGTACATTATTATCCTTGAGAGCCACCTAGATGCCACCTCTTACTGAAATGTCTTCAAGAATGTGAGCTTTTCTTCCAATTAGCACAGATTGGAATCAATATATATTGCAGAAGGTTTAACTGGGATTTGCAAACCTTATTATCCCGCTTCCATTTTTCAAGCAAACCTAGAAAAAAAAAAAAAACCGAGTCTGACAATCATAACTTCTTGATTGTTAGATAACAAGAGGTCCTGCATTTGACAGCTAAATTGTGGGGCAAAAGTATCTACAGTTGTACTGTTGTGACGTTTCAAACCTAATTCTTTGGGGGCGTTAGAAGCCAGATTCTCTACTGGATATGAATCCTGATCACTCACCTTTAACCACATTAAAAGTTTCCTACACTTTTATTTTTGTCCTACTTATCTGTGGTCTTCAGATGAGTGAGTGTATGTCTGTGTGAGTGTGAATGACTGTGGGGTACTCTTGTGATCAGACTGGATCAGACAGGTTCAGGGCTGACGGCGCTCCCTCTTGGTGAGCAGGTAACACTGGATGGTTCTTAGTCGATCTTTGGCGGGGGCGAACTCTGGCTGCAGCTTCAAAGTAGACTCGTACCAGCGCATGGCTTTCTCAAACTCCTCCTGTCGACGACAAACACAACAACCACGTCACCGTAAAGACACATGACTGCCGTCACTGCTTGATAAATGCCTTTGAGTTGTCAGTTTGCAGTGGTTAAACTTGAAGAGCTGAGCAGTGAGTGGCTCATGTCACTACAAGCAAACAAATAATGATCAAACAGTGTCGGGAAATGTGACTGTAGCCGTTACCATTGCTATATAGACGTTGGCGAGGGTAAAGTGGTTGACGACAAAGTGCGGGGCGATTTCTACCGCCATACGGGCGACTGTGAGAGCGTCCTCCCATAGCCGAGCGTTCTGGAAGATGTTCGCCAGGCTGATGAGGGGCACGTCCTGGTTTACAATTCACGAGGCAAAAAAGAACATAGATTATTTTCATAAACAGTTTAAACAGGGTTCCCACACATTTTAACCAAAGACTTTTCAAAACGTTTCCATAACATTTTCCACATTTCCATGACTTCATTTAAGTAGTTTAAAATAGGTAGGCTTATATAGCGATCATCAGGGCTGGGACGATTCACCTATCTCCCATTCGATACTATCACGATACTTGGGTGGCGATTTGATATGTATTGCGATTTTTAAGTATTGTGATTCAATATTACGATTTATTGCGTTTTTTTGTTAACTTTTTTAACACTAGACCATTGGAAAAAATGGAATCATACACTTCTAGGGACTTTTACTGTGGAAAATATCTGAATTAATCCAGTAAAAATGTTTGATATTTAGCATGTATGTAGTCAGAGATGTCCTGAAGTCAAATATATCAGTCATGTCATCAGGCATTATTTATTACATTTGTTCCAGCAATTCAAAAATCAAAGAAAAAGACATTTCCCTCACAAATTAGTAGTGTTTTCTTCTTAATTTATAAGGGATATGCAATGTTTTATACCTCTGGTGAGTATAATCCAATCAATCCTATTTCCATATATGTATTTTGTATATACAGTTCCCTTTGTTAACATCTTATTTTGAAAACCAGACATAGACACACGTGTCTACTTCCTCTAACTTCTCCAAGGTGGTCTCTAGCTCTCCCTTCAGCTCCGTTCTCTTTATACATCCATGGTCAGCTCCATCGGGGCCGTTTGAATACATTTAACATTTAACCACGGAGATGAGAGTGACGACGCACGTTACCTCAATACAATAACGTTTCCTGTCCATGACAGAGTTAGCATGCAGCTTTAGCCGTGATGTCTAGCTCTGCTTTTCCTGTCAATGTGTGAAACCCAAAGTGTTTCAATACGTTACTGGATGTGTAGCGTTTACCACTTTGGATTTAACATGCGAGGGTGCAGGTCGTATCCACACAGACCCTCCGCTGTTTTGTACTTCCTCCTTTCGGCCAAGGCCTATGGAAAGGAGGCTGGGTCACGGGCGGACATGGTGTCTCGGGGTGCAGGGTATGACACATGCGCAGTGTAACTGAAGCTGCAGTCGTGCGTTGCGATTGGCTCAACTTCGGCGAGTGCAGGTGAGGTTTTACTGCGCATGTGTTAAACCCCCGGAGATATGACGCGTGATCCTTTCTATAGGCCTTGGTTTTGGCTCACTGCGGTTTGTTTTGTTTGAAGGATGCGGAACGGATATGACGTCACGTTACTCAGACTACAATAATAAAAGCTCTAACTTCCTTCTACCTCCGCATAGACTCAAATGAAGCAAATATATCGATTCTGGCATTAAAAAAATCTATTTACATCGTAAAAATAGTTTTTCCCCACCCCCAGCGATCATAGGGTGCAATAATGAGGCTCTTGGCTCTCCAGTGTGCTATGCCCAACAGGGACTACATTTTTGTTACACCACCTCTCCCAGGGCATAGCACACTAGAGTAAGAGCCTCATTATTGCAGCCATATTCTTTTATTTTCACTAATCTCGCATTGGCTTAAAATTTGAAATTAAATGCAATTAATTAATGAATCAATTAATTAATTTCAAACCATTTCCAAGGCTGGAAAACATTTTTTCTAATTTCATAACTTTTCCAGGAATTCCATGACCGTGGGAGCCCTGTTTAAAACAATCCTTTGTTTAGTGTAAGCACCAGGTGGGTAAGCTGTTGGGAACAGTTGATGTCTAACTTGCCTTCATGTGATGGGGGGCGTAGTTGAGGGCCTGTCGCAGGCAGTCGATGGCTCTCTTGCCTTGACCTTTCACCCTCCAGTACAGTGCAGCCATGCTGGATAACACCCATGATGTCTGATTCTGCAGTCGGGGATGAGGGAGAGGGATGAATGTACAATTTAAGTCTATAGTAACCGGTTGTGTGTAGTAGTAGTAGTAGTAGTGGGGTGTTAAAATGGCTCTGGTGTTACTTCATAATTATGCACAGCAATGACACTTCAAATCCTTGCTAATATTTTTTCCTGCAGTTGCACCTTGAATGTGTTTTATTCACATTACTACAATTTACAGCAACACATCACAAATAATAAGCTCAATGCTTCTTTATATTTCAGAAAAGCTTTTTCTACAATCTACTTCTTGGCATTTCGCCATTTCCTCAGTGAGAAAAACCCACCTTTAATGGTTGTGATTATTTCATTTTCTAAAAAAACCTACATTCAGAAAATCTGACGAGTCAGACAAATTGAGCTAACACAACCATGTGGGTTTCAGTACAATGTAGTATTCTGAATAGCTGCAACAGAGCTTTAAAGAGTTTGCTAATGAGCATGTGTTTAGGCAACTGGAACCGTTTTTACATCATCTCATGCTTTCCAAGTCACATAAACATTGGTATTTTAATAGTAGTTAACTGTTGCAGGGTTTGGAGTATTGTAGGAAGGAATGAAAAATGCAGAAAAACAAAATGATCTGCCATCTGTCTTTACTGTTGTACATTCAGGTAAAATTCAAGATATCAAAACATCCGTTGTTTGAATACAACAGTTTGTCTTTAATGAAGAGATGCGAGAGCCCTTACCTTCTCCAGTACTTTAGCGATGCGCGTTCCCACCTGCTCAAAGGACTGAGGGGAGAACTTATCTTTGCCGAGGTTCTGCAGGACCTGGGGGTTTGGACAAGAAGAGACACATGTGCCACTATTAACTAAGAAACAGGGCAGTTCTGATTATTTAAAAAACAGTCTGTCAATTATGTCGGCCATCGGCTATCGGTCTGATGACAGATAAGCCTCTAAGGGGGTAAGGGCCTGTATTTCTGGGGTTCTGGTGTAGCCAGCGGATACATCAGACCGGCAACACATTTTTCCATGCGCTGCTCATTGTTTACAGTCAGATTAACAACTTCAGATGAGAGACTGGAGTTGGAGATGAGATATGATGTGTACGACCGGATTGTTTTACACGTAGCCAGTTTACAAGCTACTTTAATACCAATAAAAAGCCAAACCATCGTCAGACGATAGCCGGTCGATTCTGAGATTGCATTTTCGGCGTTCCGCCTACTGGAGACCATACTACTGGGACTACAAATGGAAACCAGGACACTTACGATCCCAAAATATTGTCAGATCTGTTTATAGAGAATAGGCCGAGTGTGGGGAAAAATATAGACCAGACTTGTAAGAATAAAGATGAGCAGCCTCTGTGGTCAGTGTAGTCTGACTGTCAATTATGTAATTTTTTCCTGTATAACAATGATTTTCCACTTGATTATTGTTGACATCTTTCAATAGAGCAACACAGTTAGTGGAACTCCATACTGTTTAGGAAGAGTATGCATGTTAATTCTTATAATCTATGGCTTCTGCCTCCGCCCTACCTCACGCAGTTGGCTCTCTCCGGTGTAGTGGATGGCGGCACGATTGGCCACCCCTGCCAGGTGGTCGAGGGTGTGCATACTGGCAGCTAGGTTGGCGTTGCATAAAGGTTCAGCAGCTGGCTCCTGGAGTGGAGTGGCAAAGTCTATGTGCTCTGTGATGCTGAAAAAAAGAGACAGAAAAAGGGAAATCAAACATAAGACTAAAATTGTGATGTAAGAACATCAATGAGGCAGCAATGTTTTCTTTTTTTCCCCTTTTGTTTTCCTGTTCCTGTTCTCTATGTTTAAACACTAAACAGGTATTTGTTAAAACACTCCACACATTTCTAAGGTATCTTAAAAGCTTTGTGGATATTATTTTTCCGGTGGTTCTGTGAGCAAAAAAGAGAACACATTGGAGCCGTCACTCCCAAAACTAACAGTGTGTACTACATGGTAGGGATATCATAAAATGTAGTAGTCAATAACAATACCAATGGAATTCCACAATTCACGATGCTAATTTAATACCACGTTAAAAAACAAAAGTAAATCAATGAATCCCATGTACTTCAACATACACTCCATCATTACCGTTTGCACACTGGTATTTGTTAGGAAGTTAAACAGGTCATAATCCCCTCTCTATTATTATCAATTTGATAATGCTATGAAAACATCTCCTTGCAACTGCATTCATTCAAGTCTCTCACCAAAAACTACATTTGACAAGATTACATTTGAACACATCATGATAACGTTAGAATTTACCTTCACCAAATACTAATTTGTACTAAATAGAGCCACATTAGAATGTAAATCAATGGCACCTCACATATTGAAATCGGCAGGACGAGAGCTAGTTAACGTTGACGTTACCAGCCAGTAAGCAGCTCTCGTCTTAACTAGCTCTCGTCCTGCCGATTTCAACATGGATTTGTTGTTCGCAATGTAGCATTATCAGGGAAAAATAGGATGCGTCCACTGGATGCGTCGATAGTGAGTTTACGGCATCCCAAAACACATTGTCTATTGTCAGCGGGACGGAGGGAGGCTGTTCATTTTGAGCCCTGACGGTTCCTATGGTACTGTAGAAAAACGAGTACCGTTACGTTTTCAGAATTTTGACATTGACTTGGTACTGAAGTAACGGTTCTTGTGACATCACTACTACATGGTCAATGTTTCAGTGACGACTAAATTCACAGTAAAATATATACAGTATATTACCTGTTATAATATAACATTAAATGAGAATGTGACCATGACCGGGACAGTGAGAGTCTTACTCAATGTTCTTGGCAGAAACAGCCAACCAGGTGCTTGCTACAGTGGTAAGGTCTACCCTTCGTGTCCGCTGACACTCCTCTGGCCCCGGCCAGCCAAGACTTGTGTAGTCCCTCCAGCGGCCTGCACGGAAACACAAGAAAAGACATGTCTCTCAGTTGAGTGAAGTCCTGCACCTCGGTGCCTTTTCTGTGCTCATGCAGGCGTGTGTTGTACCTGAAGGGCCAGGCGACGGGATAGTCGGCCCGCTTATCTCCAAGACGGAGTGTCCTCCAGGCAGCGTCTCTCCGTTCTGGCCGTCATCAGAGCTGGCAACACTCTCTGTCCCATCCACCTTAGCCTTCCTGACCCGCTTTACCTGGAAGGTGATCTGATGAACAAAAAGGCATTAATGTTCAGTTCGGCTATACGAACTTCAGTCACATCAGTCCCCCAGATCTCACATACTTTGGTGACTATACCTCAGACATAATTCTGTGTTGTGAAAAGTATGGGCATGTACACTTACCCACTCAGCTCCCTCGTCATCCTCACAGTTTCCAAAGCAGGGCCCGCCGCCGGCACGGGCACCCATGACACGGTCATTCTTTAGCACCCGGATACCTCGCAGGTCCCCTCGTTTACCTCCGACGTCCAGCGCTCCCTCAAAAGCTCCCATCAGGTCCTCCTTCAGCTGCCACTCTTCCTCCCCTTCCACTCCTCCACCACCAAACGGGGTGGCTATTTTAGCTGTTCCTGAGGCAGAGGGAGAAGCCCGCTGCTGTCCAGCAGCTTCACCTGACCCATTGCTGTCCAAGATAACCTCTGGAGAATGTGTGGGGGGGGGGTTAGTGGGAAATAAGAGAATAAAAAAGAGTGGTGTTGAGCAACAGGAGCAATTAGCAAACTGTTCACGGCAGAAACACTATTTAGAATCTGATAAATATATTTTTTCAGGGCAGCAAATGAAGCCAAGTGACACGTGGTCTAATTCTCAATGACATTTTGTCAGTCAGTCACTCCTCACTCAAGAAAATTACACCATTAGAGGACATCATTGACTGAATTAAGTACATTCTTGACTTGATTTCTTGCCACTGGAGGCGTCGCTAAATCATATTCTTACTCTCAAAGAGCAAGGAGTCCTCCATGGCTGGTGCGTCCTGCTTCTCTTCACTGCCCTCCCATTCCAGCTGTATCCCAAGGTCTTTCTCAGCCATGCAGGCAGCACCCTCTGGATAGACACAAGTTAAGTTTAGGCATACTTATTATCCAAACCTTATCATGACAGTAGACCTGCAGCAGAAACATATTAGCTGAATGAAACAAATGTATTTATAATTGATTAGACTGACTAAGAGACAGGTGACAAATGTTAAATGTATTTTCAAACACTGTTTCTCTATATCAGTACATGGTAGAAGCCCCCCTCCAGTGTATTTTGGCATTTCTATGATATTTCATATTCATTTGAGTCATTTCCTGACAGTGTTGACAACTTATTGCATTAACTAACTGAGGGTTTTCATTTCAGTTTTTATTCCCTCCACCTTAGTTTAGTGTGTGGTTTATTTTCACAATAGCATTCGTGTGTGCAGTGGAAATAAATTAACAGATTAACGCCGGTGTTGTGTCCGGCCACTGACGGATCATAGACATGTTGCCCGCCATTTGAAAAGCAGTTTCGGGACGTTTTGGAGGTTTGTCTTGCCCACCAGCAAAAGCCACTAACAGGTCCGGACGCCGGGGAGCACATAACTTTCAGCCTCAAGGGAAAACAAGAGAAAACTCCTGTTAGAAAAATAAACAAATCACAGTGCAGCCTGGTGCGGTGTCGAGGCGAGAGAGGTCGGTGCTGGTCAACGGTGCACCACCAAAACATCCCGAAACTACATTTCAATCGGCGGACCTTTCAACATGTGTATCTGTCCTGCGTTGTGGCGGCAGCCAGACAGCCACCTCGCCAAGAGTAGACGGTAAAGAAGAGAGCGAGTGAGAGAGAGTTGGTGTGCTGTGATAATTCTTGTTCAATTTGTGGTCTGATAAACAGTAAATTCATCAAACTCAGTGCCATAGGCTATAGCTAGCTGTTTTCCAAACTACTGTAGCTGGTTCTAAACTGTGTTGAAAAACGATGCAATCTGGTTGCCATGGTAATGAATTACATCTGACTATTAACCGCACCCCCATTCTCTGTTTGAGAAAGAACGTTAACCGAAAAACAGGAAGTAACACTAGCTGAAGGGGGCTTGCATCAGTAAATTTGAAATAGAATGACTACTTGAACAATTAGCCCACTCTTATGTGGGAAATGATGTAATCATAATGTTATTACAGACGAGTTACTAAGGCAGTTTGGACCTTCACCTTTTTGACTATAAACATGGTTCTTATTACTACTCTGTCACTGACTGATATAGTGGTTCAGACCAAAGCCAGACCATGAAAGCTTTTGCACCAGCTCTTCCTTGGGACCAATCCTCTCCAGGACAGAAAGTGATGCATTTTATATTTCGACACACAGCAACAGTGTTTGTTTTTGTGGAACAAACAAATCCGTCCCTTCAGCTTCTCTCTCTCTACACTCTGCTGACTCCATTCTGTCTCAATTTACTCTAGCAAAGCTCAGATATTTTTCAACTTGGAAACTCTGGCTATTGCTGCGAAGACATTAGATCTGTGCACTTCATTACTGGATTCCACAAGCTTATAGTAGCCATGGGAGGAGCCATGAGAATAGCTGTATAGGTGCAAGAGACACCCTGGATGGCTGGTTCGCAACAGGCAAGTAGTCTTTTTATTTTCCTATGCTGCAACATTCAGGATGGACACAGTTTTTACAAGAGATAGGAAGAAGGTCGTAATGATGAGAACATGCTACGCCATGGATTATACCTCCCAACACCGTAGTATTGCGAGAATGCCGTTATTGTTGCAGCCCTGTATGGCTCTCTTTGTTGCACTGGCATGATTTTCTGTTGTTTGTTAACTTGTCTACAGGGATTGACATTACCATGATGTTGGGCTGTGGAGCTATTTCTCAAGTGCAGTATTTAGCTACTAACCAAGATTCTATGTATGGTGTTGTTTTTCCACAACCATTAAAAAGACATGGGCTGTATTCAAAACCACATTCTATACTAGTAGTACGTACTGATTTGGCCACCTCTCTACCTCGCCTACTGTATCCCACGCTGAAACGGTACAGGCTATGGTCATAAACATCAGCAGTTGAAAATGGCACGTTTTTAAATTTTTTTGTAGCCATTTCATAACTAAATTCACTTCTGAAAATTTTGAGGCGAGAAATCAACTGTGTAGATTTTGAATGTTTACAGTTTTACTTTATTAAATGGCGAATCGAATATTTGCTCCAATGTTTTCGGAGTTTAGAAGCTCCACAAACTGCTGTGACAGCTAACTAGCACCTGTCGGTGTAGCAACCTCGCCAGTCGGACACGCTCACAGACCGCTATGAGCTGGCTGGAGCTCTCTCTAGAGACCGGTCTCATAGACGAGGGGCTTTTATTTCCTTGTTAACGAATGGTTTGTTTTCATAACACAACACAAATGTCCATTATAAAATTAACAGGAACGTGTTTATTATCTGCCTTTTTGGAGTTGAAAAGCTCCACAATCACCCGCGGTCGTAGCTCACTCGAGAGCCGGCCAGTGACGCTCACAGACCGGCTACACAGCAGCAGAGTGGCGAGGGGAGAGACGAGGGAAAGAGCAGCCTCTGACGGGGCAGAGAGATACCTGCTGAGACAACACAACCCTTTTTAGCATTACTCTAATATCTGCAGGGAGAACAGTCCACTGTTTTATTGCTGTAATGTCACTGATGATCCTGTTTGTCTGACTTCATGAGCTGTTAGAGTACATTGTTTTAGGGGTGGTGGAGCTAAACCTGCCGTATGTTATAAAGTAAACAACATTGGTCATGAAAAAAAAAGAAAAAAAAAAAGAAAAGAAAATCAAATTTGTATTTTTCGATAAAATTGCAATAATGGTACAAGTTTGTTTTTTTGTCCAGTGCTTTAAGAGCTGGTTTAAATGCTAAATCCTGGTCTAGCATACCAAAAAATAAATCGCTTGAACGGCTTACTACATACTACTACTGGGGAACGCAGTATGCAGTGTGTACTGTACACTGCATACTGCGTTCGTCAGCAGTACGTAGTAGGCGGTTTCAAATACAGCTAGAGAGCCCAAATTATCACCATTTGTTTGACTGCAGCAAAATCCCTAACAGGATCAAACATGTGGGAGGAACTGCAGCAACCATAAAACTTAACATGAGAAAGGTTTGTGTATTTTTTTTTTTGTATATTTAAACCTTTGCCCTAACTTGAGGTGGGTGTGTGTTTTAAAAGTGCTTATGTGACCTCATGTACTCAGCGTGCTTTAAGGGAGCAATATTTAGCTTTGGAGAGTAAAATATAGACCCTTCTAAAATTGGCATCAGCTATTTTCTGCAGTGTAAATTATTGAGTGGCAAAATTTCTCCACTTCAAAGCACTTTTCTCTTCACTCCCACTGATATGAATAAAGAAGAAGGTGCAGTCTCTATTCACATCAGAAGCGCAACATACTACTTGTTTCTTCACAGCTACTCTTGCAGCTTCGAGGGACAACATTGTCCTGTCCAGGCCCACAGCGCATGAGTGCATTTTAAGCCCATGGCTAATTTCCAGCTCAACACAGTTAGCTGATAGAGCTGGACAATTTAGCAAAAAAAAAATATATATATATTATATTTGCTTATTTGTAAACCATAAAGAAATGGTTTTACAAAAGATTTTTTTATAATCAGAACAATAAATGCCATCATCATTGAACAATATTAATCATTTTTAGTAATGTCTTAGATGGGGTACATTATATGTAAACTGCTCGCAACGTATGAATTTGTTATTTTCCATTATGAAATTAAGGCAAGAATAAGTGTCCCTGGTCTGTCCATCCGTCTATTACACAGCTATCTTTTAGGGGTGTAACGATGCATCGATTCATTGATCAACGATCCAATATCATAGGTACAAAATGAAAACATTGATACAAGATATGCCTTTATTTTTAAATTCCCATGGAACGTCTGTGTCACCAATTTCAGTCCAAGCGACCTCCTTCCTTAAAGAGCCCAGTAATAAAATTGTCAAATCATATTTTAGAGTTTATGTTAGTGCTGACCCGAATGCTTTGAAGCTTCAACCGTTGCCATGGTATTCAACCTTCAAATCACTATTTGAATGCTTTGTTTTTACATTTTTTTATATATAAGTATGTAATAATAATGTATAAATCCCAAAATATCCCATGAAATAGAGAATAATCCCACACAATTATTAATTATTTATATTCAACATTAATTATTATTAGTTATTCTCAGACGGATATCGCTGTTTGCTGTGTGTAGAGGTGCGTGTTTGTACAGTTGTGCGTCAGCAGCACTGTCCAGGGCACTGAAATGAGGGCGATGAAGTCAGACAGACAGAAGAACATGTCAGCCTGCTGCTCCGCGCTGCTCCGCGAAGCTTTGAATATTTCTCACTGAAGCTTCAAAGCCCAAAAAATGGTATTCGGGACAGCCCTAGTTTATATAAATGTAACCGATTCTGTTAAATGGGCATACGATCTCGGCTCATATCGATCGCGTGCCACTGAATGAACTGAATCAAAATTGTATCGTGGCAGACGTTGTGATATCAGCAAATATCGTATCGTTGTCCTAAGAATCAATATAATATCGTGTAGTGATAAAACTGGTGATTTACACTCCTATCTTCATGCTACAGCTCAGATTTTGAAAAAAAAATTCGGGAAATGATGATTATCACTGTTCTGTCCTTGCTCTGTCCAAATGCTCCAGTTTCTTGGCTTGAACTGAGTCTAAAAATGCAATTGTTAGGCCTTCAAAAACCATGAAACATCTTTAAAATCAACCCTTCAATCACTTTGGTGTAGCTCCCTAACAGTGTTTCCAAATCCCTAAATGTTATCCCACATTAGTGCTGATGTTTTGAAACTTTATCCCATTTCACAGTTTGAAAAATCAGAAGTTGTACCGTTATCAGTAGTAAAAATCCATTATGCTTAAAAGAGGGAGTAAAATAAGTCTATGTGTGCATTGGATTTACTTACGTGAGCAGGGCTGTCGGTGTGACAGATTGTAAAGGAAGGGGTAGAACTGCAGACAACGCAGTAAAGGTAGGCTGGTGCGACACTGTTCACAGCCAGCAAAGGATGAGAAGGAAGAGGAGGAGGAAAGGGCCTTCACCAGGATGTGGCGGAACAAGGCCAGAGCACCTGTCACATTGCCCTGGGCCAACTGCACGGTCACCAGGCTGAGCAGGGTGTGGGGCTGAGGGAGGAGAGCAAAACAAAACAAAACAAAACAAAACAGGGCAACATTAGCTGACGAGTAAGAAACTAAAACACTCAGCTTTAGCAGATATACTGTATGTACCTCCTAGAAACACCTCCTGGATTGTGATATCATCAACAAGCATTGTATAGAAGCCCCTTTTACCTCTGCAAGTCCCTGTTTTTTTGATGGCTTGATTTAACAAGATGTTGGAAATGATTCTAACAATTTGAATCCATGCTGACTCGATATCATCTTGCAGATCCTGCACATTTTTTTTCTGCTTTAAATCTTCCCAAGTCACTCTTTTGGGTTGAAATGTGGAGAATCAGCAGGCCGAAGGAGAGGACTAAATTCATATTCATGTTCCTGGAACCACCTTGAGATAATGAGGGCTTTGTAACATGGTTTAATATACTGCTGGGTGCCTAAAACTGACAAAGGGTACAGTGAGTGGCCATTAAAATATGTGCTTAGTCAGCAAAGTTTGGACAAATGTTGCTCTACTGGTACTTAGGGCAGGGCATTTTTTGTGTGACAACTTGTACTGCTGGTAATGTTTTTGGACAAAGTACACTTTGTTCCAGACACATGTCAAATAAAGGCTAAAATGAACTTACACAACTTTGTACAGTCCAAAACATATTAGCCAACAATTCTGTTTTATCAACATTCAAGCCAATGATGCCCTCCTCGCTCTTTATGCGGAATTAATTTAAGCCTCAAATACGTGTTGGATATGTCCTTCCACCTATGAGATCCAACATGAATGTGGATCTCTGAGTATATAATGCATTGCTGATATTAAATATAATCAGTTCTGCATGAATACTATGTGGTGAACTGACAGAATTAGGATAGGTTTTTTGGCTAACTTACTCAATAATAATCTGTTTACACTGCAATGGTATTAGTAAGGTTTAATCACTCCTGGTTGGGACAGCCCTACTACCGTTACACCAATAGCGGTTAAACTTGTATGCTACGTTGAAGTCATGTGACTGACTATCTGAAACAACTGCTTGTTTTTTATCAACAAACGTGTGTAGTCTGTGTACCTAATATAGTGGCCAAAATGGTAAAGTAATTTGTAACACAGTGTATGTGTGCAACTCTCAGAGGGTAAAACCCAGCAGGTTATGGCACCGATGTGTTTTTACCTCTGATGCGTTGAAAGCCACTGCTAGCTCCAGCAGTGTTTGTGAGTGGGTGGTCAAGCCGTGGTGTAGCAGCAGGTTAGCAGCGTTGGTGAGAGGCAAGTGGCGGTGGGAAGGCGGGGCTGAGCTCAACACTTGGCGCAGGCACTGCAGGGCGTGGCTGCCATTGCCTTTGGCACGCCAGAATAGAGCTGCTTCATTGTGGATCTGCCAGCGGGGTACAATGGCCTATATATATATAAAAAAAAAAAAATCAATGACTTAATGGGTTCAGACTATTGCCATTTGGAGCAAGTTAGAACGATTAGATGCGATTTATAATCAAATTCTCAAATCTGAGATTTAATAGAGACGTTTTCTCAATAAAAACTCTAGTTTAAGTGAGTGAGTGAGCATCGCCTCACTAAAGGCTAGAGATGTCCCGAGCCCACCATAAGTACCAGTATCGGGGTCGGTCCTGGCATATTTTACTGGACCTGTATATCTGCTAAAATAAAACTGATCAAAATCTGCCAAAGTAAATATTGGTTAGGTTTATGTGCTTTTTGCAAGAGGGTGTCTGTACTCTGCCAAACATCATTTATGGAGGTACAAGAAGCATTACTCTGTCACACCACTGTATAACCACGAATGTGAGTGTTTTTGTAGTCCAAACAACTCCACCAGAGTGATACATCCTCTCTCTAGTGGATCACATCACATCAATTTCAGGAGTCACATTCTCCCAGTTAAGCTTTCCTTAATATCATATTTATAATTAAAGCTTATCAACTTAATAGTTTTGAACCAGGACCTTCAGTATTTGGATCAAGTGGCTTTTGAATTGTGTCAGATTTAATAATTTCGGCATAGATTCAAGCATAGAATCAGACTCAGTATCGGAGATGATATCAAAGAACTCGGTTTGGTACTGGGGCCAAAAAAATGGAATCGAGACATCCCTACTAAAAAGGTAAATTTACATTCCATCATTAAAGACATAAAACATGTTGCCACATGCCACTCTCTACAGATTTAGACTTTCAAGTATTTCACACTAGGTAGTGAGATACATTATTGTGCTACGAGAGCAGAGGAGTGAGGGGCCCTCTTACTTGTTTCATAGCTTGAGCTATTCTGGAGCCAATCTGATCCAGCGTCCATCCTCCACTACGTAACTGCAGTATCTGTAATCACACATAGTAACATCAATGATTGAATATTCTTTTGCACAGTTCTACATACCAAAGACAACACTCGTACACCAATACAGACATACAGAGTAAGGGCATAGTTGGTCTGTAAACAATCTGCAAATGGCATTCATCCATCTCTGTTATTTCCCTATTCAAATCACACACACATATCTAAATGATCAGGCAGACAGATACCTGGGAGGCAAAGGGATCTGGCAGCATCTTTTCCTCCAGAGGCCAGTCTAGTGAGGCAGGCAGGAGGTCGGGATATGGTTGGGGTACGGGACCACAGTTTGGCAGTTCTACCGTCAGAGGACTGCTGCTCCCATAGAGGAGAATTGCCACTGGGCTGAATATACACAATTAGACACATTACACTCATTTCAAGTCATCTGAATCATTATGTAGTAAGTTTTAATATGCAACTCTGGAGGCAAAATCTGACTCTTTTCTCACTTGAATTCAAACCAGTATTCTTTGCTTTGGTGTGCACTGCAGTTTTGATGATCGTTCTGAGGAACCTCGAACTCAAATGGAACGCAACTGTACCCACAAATCACCCCCATGCAGGAATGTGTACTGACCTGAGGCCCTGTGTTTCAGGTGGAAGGTAGTAAGTTGGCAGCAGGTGAGCAGGGGGAACACTTGGGTACTCTTGGGCACAATCAGTCCTCTGAGGCCACAGCATCCCCTGTATGTCCTAAAGCGAAAACACACTTAGCTCTCATTCTACAAAACAATTGCATGGAAATTGAAATTTATTTCAGTCTGTAAATAATTACGCAAACAACTTGGGGGGGAAGAAAACCCCAATAAAAATGAAAATGACTCCGAACAAAACAGTACAAATAATGCCACATCAGAAAGACTATTTTTCTACATCCAAAAAGGTGTAGGCTGAAGCTACAGTTTATTGCACCCACACTTTTTACACAACACTACTTATTTGATGTCAAAAATAACAGACCAATTTTAAACCATCCATACATGCCATTCTGATCAGACATTTTTTTTTATATATTTGTCAATTAAATTACCAAGAGTATACAGGTAAGCTAAATGATAATTGCAGGAATTTTGTAATCTTTGGTGCCCTGTAGGGCTGCACAATTAATTGAAATATTATCGAAATCACAATATGGCCTACTGCAATTTTCAAATCGTAAGACGAGGAGGAAAATCGTAATATTTGTTAAAAGGTGAAATGTGCGTCAAAATACCATTTTAAATTAAATAATGTGGTGCTGCAGAGATGTCCTGGCCTACACATCATGTTTTACAAACTTAAGAAAACTTCTTTATTTGGTACAGATCCCCGCAAAAATCACGTGTTTTGCAATGAAAATGTGAATAATGCTGTAAAAATGATCATACCCTCTAATATTGCAAATTATATCGCAACTGCAGTATCAGTCAAAATAATCGCAATTAGGTATTTTTTAAAAATCGTGCAGCCCTAGTCCCCTGCTACTTTTTCTTAAATATTTATAGACTGTCCTCATCCAGCTATTTTTCTACAGTAGTATTAATTTGTTTAGCAGGTCCAGTGTGGTCTCTGAATTTTGTTGAGTGGGCTTCAGTATTGCAGAGGTATCATTTTTCCTTTTGATTTTAATTTGACGGTGTACTCTGCAGTCCCTGAGATGACCTGCAAAAAATGAATTTAAACATAAACAAAAAACAATAAAATGCAGTTGTCTGTCTTGCCTGTGTGTAATCCTGATGGCCGCCCCAGAGGGCAGCAGCAGGGTCCTGATCTCCGGACACAGAGGGGTGGAGCTGGGGGCTGGCTGCCGTCTGGTTCGGGTTGCGCTCTGACACAAGTGCCACGCTGGAAGCCACTGACACCTCCTCCCCAAACTATGAACGGAAAGAGAAACAGAAAGAACTGAGGAACAGAAACTGAAGGAATGCTTTAGTATATTCCCCTATTTGTTTGCTTTTGTTGATAAATATCCACTGAAACTGACTGCTTCTTTTCAGAACAAAATAGAATTTCAGGAAAAAAACGTTGGCTAATAATCACCAAGTACATTGTAATATCTCAAAGACTCACTTGGACATAGTGGACATGCTCAAACAGATCGCCACGGTGATAGCGCACAGGCAGGTCAAAGGGGCAGTAGAGGCTGCGCTGCTGCTGACCCAGACGACACATCTGATGGTTCCCTGGAGCACATAACACACAATACTCAGGTGTTGCTCTACACTGCCACATCAAGGTGTGTGTGTGTGTGTAGCAATATGCATGAATATCAAAGCTAGATTTATGTGACGACACATCTTTTCAAACAACTCACACAGTAAGCTTGTTTACTCTTGCCTCTCATGAGTTCCATACAATCACATTTATATCGACTCTACAGCATTGCTACTTCTGTTCTGTGAAGCCAATGGTAAATTGATATATCACTTTAAAGCCGAGCACCTGTCTGATCATCTTACTTCTTTTTCATAATTATCAATATGTGCCTTTATCTAGCATATGGCATGCTAAACCACAGCCAGCGCAAGTCAACACATTCTTTCTTGACCAGCTAAAGCAATTAGCTTTTCTTTACTTAAGAATATAATATACTCTACATTAGGGGTGGGCGATATGTTTTATAAATAATAATCAGTCAATTAAATCTGTGCATTTCGACAGGCATTGAGACAAGAGACAACAGTCGTAGAAATACGTGGCGTGCTCTAAAAAGAGAAAAGTAGACGACAAAAACAGAGCTATTTATCCAGAATGGACAGACTCTTACATGTTCATTCTTCCCATGGGCAGTTTAAAACCAGTTTGTCTCAGAGACCGTGGCGATTATTAAAAGTGGTAACGTCATTTTTGAAGCGGAGGCTGGCATCTTCTATCACATTTCCGACCTCAACATGTATAAACCCTCTTTGGCGCTTCACTTCCTCTGCTCTCTCCAGGCTTTTTTCCCCGCTTCCCTCAAGATACAAAACACACGCCCCATACGCACATCCATGCTCATATGTCACACACACTCGCCCAGGAGAGTGTGTCTCTGGGAGGGAGAGAGCCGCGGGAGAAGTGAAATGCCAAAGCGAGTGTCATGCTGGCAGCTTAAAAAAATTACAATTAATATTTATACTCGATGTTGATGATGTAGTCATTTACTACATCTCACGTAGAACAAGCCGCAATGCAACCCGTATGTATAATCAATATATCGCCTACCCATACTCTACATACAAAATCCAAAAAGTAATACACCCCTTGACAACCTCAAGATTGTTAGAAGTGTTTTCAGTTCTATGTGCATGGCATCTTACCAAGTTGGGCTTCCTTGGCCATCTGGGTCTCGTGGATAATGTTGCGCAGGATCTGCTCTTCCTGCAGCAGCTTGTGTTTGTCCAGTGCCTCCTGCTGGCGGAGGTAGTGGTCATGCTGCTTCTGGTACTCCTTCAGTTCATTCAGCGTCCGCTGCAGGGATCTAAAAATATAGTAAAATGAGGAAGGCATATATACAAGACAGGCAGAAATGCATAGCAGGGAAACAAAGCGTATCACATGACCACACTACAACTATGTTAAAGACTTGGTATCTGCGCAATATCCACTCTGCATTCTTGAGAAAAACACAGACTCTCTGCCAGCTCCAGGGACTTTTCTGGCTCCATTGAAGTATCTAAGAGCAAGGAACATTTCCCTCCAGGGAAAAGTGTTTTGGTTTTACTTGTTATCATTAAAAATCCCCTACATTTTCATGAAACCTTAAACCAACCAATCTTTGCTTAAACAGAAATATTGTGGACAGTCCCAGGTATGCTAAACCGCTTATGTTTTTCAGATCTACCAGTCATTTCTCAAGGATTTCTTTAACAGTGAAAAGAAAGAGGGAAAAAATGCCTTCTGAGATAACCTAACCCAGGATTAGTTATTGTTGGTGCCTCGAAGTTGCGTACAATGGGACATGTTTGGAAATGTCTAGATATCATAGTGAATATCCTGACCAATCAAAGTGTGTATGTATGTACGAGTGCTTGCCTACCTGTGCTGGGCTTCCAGACGCTGCTCCAGCTTTTGCTGACAGAGCACAGCGTGCTTCCTCCTCAGGGCCTGCTCGAAGCCTGGCTGGGCCTGCAGTGCCTGCTCGTAACACAGCACTGAGTGGTTGTATTCCCCAAGCATCTGGTTAGACAGCGATAGAAGAGGAGACAAACAATATAGCAGAGGTCAAACAGTGATCTGTTTCATGTAGAAAAAAAAAAGAAGTAAACAGACTTAACATATGTAGAGAACCACACACTGCTGGAATAAAGCTTTGGGGACTCAAAAGTAAGTGTTAGTTAAATAAGAGTTTAGTAAAATGCAGGTGATTTGATTAATTCCCTACAAATACAAAAATCTTAATTTATACACTCTACCTTTACATTCAGAAAATAGCATCTTCTATATATACTGTACACTGACCAGTTAGAAAAGAAGTTGCTGACAGCTGAATTCGGTCTCATTTGTGTTATGGGAACCCTGAAACTCAACTCATGAGATCATTATCAACACATTTGCCACCACTTTAAGTAAACATCACTCTCCTGTGAGTTACTGTAGCAATACTGTAGTAGGAATTTAGTTAGCTGAGTCTCAATTACCTACGTATTTCTTACCAAACACTTCAATAATTAGCAATGGTAGGTAAGGACAGGTGGGCAGAAAGTTGAAAGGAAGAAATTAAAAGTATTTCTCCATCTGTCCAATGCACATTGCTCTACCAATATATCTACTCAATGCTAGAGTTCACTGGATATTTATACTTTCAAATAGTTCACCATGGCAGACTTAAATTATCTTGCTTTGGAAGTATTTACTTTAACATACGCATACACAGTATTGAGCTTGCGCAAGAGATCCTGGGATCCTGTTGAACAAACAGTTAACCGCACATTTAATGGTTAACTAGATGGTAAGTCTGCGGTTTAATTACGCAAGTGTCTACTGAGGTGGAATATTTTTGTCTTTGACTTACAGCATAAATGTTGCCTAAGGTGTAGTGGCTGGTGAAGAGGTCTGACGTAAGGTCCAGGGCGGCGTGGGCCAGGATAGCAGCATCAGCTGAGAAATGGGCACGGTGCAGGATGTTGGCCATGTTGACCAGGGCTACATCCTTGTGCTGCCTACAAGTACAATACAAACACACACACAGCATGAGAATGTGAACACCTGTGAGCAGCCTCACACAATAAACAGTATATAGTATTGCAGAGGCCTTCTGACCAGCCCGACATTACCTTGGGGAGAAATGCAGAGCGCGCACCACACAGTCCACTGCCCTCTGAGGCTCGTTCTTCATACGCCAGTAAAATGACGCCATGTTGTACAGAACCCAGGACGATGAGTTCTGGAACACAGTAATCATAAAGATGTGCACACTTTTAACTGCTTCGAAGGACTGCTGACTGTTAGGAATCTTTGTTTTTCCCCAACATAGTTTTGCTGCATTGAATCTTGGTCACATGTCTAATTACTCTGACTTGCTTGTACTCTATGTGTCTGGGCTTGTCCTGACAATGGCTGTTTCTTCAATATGTTGGCTTCAACATTATACCATCTTTTCTGATACTGACTGAGAGGAAGATAAATAGACATAGATAAATACACATGCATACAGTAGGGGTGTAAGAAAATATCGATACACAAGTATTGCAATATTATGTTTTGCGATACTGTATCGATTCTCAAATTGACCACTTACAAATCAGACAGCGGACCCGGCTGCTATTCTGTCTTTCGGCGGTTGTAGCGGGCTCAGTTTTAAACCATTGGTACCGATCATGTCATACTTATATGTTGCAAAGGAGGCTAAGTAACGCTATGAAGTTACGCTCCATTTCGGCGAGGAAAAACTGGAATGGCCATTTTCAAAGGGGTCCCTTGACCTCTGATCTCAAGATATGTAAATGATAATGGATTCTATGGGTACCCACGAGTCTCCCTTTTATAGACATAACCACTTTATGATAATCACATGCAGTTTTGGGCAAAAACCCTGCAGCACAAATGTGTTATTTTTGCCTATTCAAAAAATGGTGTATTTGAATATTTCTGCATACTGGGTCCCTAAACAGTCTTGGAATTACTAACTTGAGGTTAGTCCCCATAGTAGCCATTTTACATAGTGATTTTTTTTTTTTTTTACTCAAATTTTATACATATGGCGATGTGTTCTTTAGACATATGCATATACAAACAATCCTAAAAATATGGGTCTGCTCCCCATTAGCAGATATTTTGTATTCTCCATGCTTTACCAGGCTTCTTCTGAATCTGTGTTTTTTTTTCTTTTCTATGCACATTCCATGCTTTTGTCCAATATCTGCAAAGGGGATAACAAAGGTCTTTAATATTTGTATAGTTCAGTGAGGCAAAGTTGTACAGGCAGACCTTACCCTCAGTAACCCTTGATGGATGCGATGGCCCACCTCATCGACACTGCGGCCCAGCTTGTGAGACAATGAACTAAAAATTGGATCCTCCTTGGAAAGCAGCGGGGAAGTCAAGTTTGCCCTCTCCTGCACACCCTGGAACAGACAGAAGGGAAGTTACAGTTCACTTACTTGGAATTTTAGCATGTGATCAGTCGCCCAAAGGCTATATCTCTGTTGTCTATATAATAAGCAGAGCACAAATAATCTCACCCGACAGCAGGACTAACAGAAATTCTAGGTAAACAACATACCAACTTCCAAAGCACACACTTCTCTGCAACTATATTCAAATAAATATAACGTACTGGTGACCGCCCACTGGATTCTTAACCTGATAAAGCAATAAATGGCTGACTGAATGAAATGCGGCGAAGTCATCTGGGTTTTCCATTCTGACGGTAACAAAACATCAACTTTATTTATTGTTACTTGCACACGAAAACACCACTGCCCTTTAATCTTTACCCAATGGCCTCATTTATAAAAATGTTGTTGGACTTGAATGCAACCTTAAGATACAATCAAGTTGGTCTCGAGATCCAAAGGCACAGATTACAGTGATTTGCATACCTCCACAGTGACATTTTTTATTGCTAAAAGGGTCACGGAATATAAATGTCCAGATGAAAGATTCACATTTAAATATCATACAAACAACCTTGTAGATAAACTGCAACAGAAGCTTAGCTTTTTGCACAGAAACAAAACCAGCTTCCCTCTGAGCACCTCTTCTTTTTAGCTCTGCATTATTGGGATGTAATTTATCGACATGCCGCTGCCTCCACTCTAGCCTTTAGATTACATTTCCCATTAGGCTCTTACGGTCATTACTGGCGATAATTACAAGACTCACCACTGCATTTCATTTGATAAGGTCGACTGGGCTTCTCGTTCTGAGAAACTTAATAAACTTCAGTCTTCATAAATCTGCAAAGTCTTTGTCAGAAAATGGCCAGCTTCATATCTTCTCTTTGGTGCTCTTGAATTCTGTCCATGCTGAACTTGCTCTAGTGACTAGCTGATGCTTCAGTATCCCTGTACCAGAACTGATCTAAATAAGACTGCTTTTGCTGTAAGCGCACGGAATAATAGGACAAAACTGCAAAGCCACCAACAAAACAAAACACTTACATTCACACTAGAAAGACCATCTTTGATAGTCATCCCATATCTGCCTAAGACTGATTTAACTGTGAGCCCATTTTCTGGTTGTATACTATTCTCTCCTGTATGTCTCTGTTCTTACATTATTTAAATAATTTCTCACTGAAACTGTAAACAGAGCGTTACTACAAAATGTCAGCTCGGTTAAACTAAAGGTTACATACAGTACATTCCCAACAGGATGCTTACATTTGATGAATATCAAATTTTGAAATCTTAAGCATTAACTGTTATGTTAAGCACCTGTGACTAATGAGTTTCAATTTAAAATAAATTTGAGAGTGGAGAGAATACTTTTACACATAGTTACAGCATCCCCCCTCTCAAAAACACAGGTTTAAGTTGGCGTACAAATTCTAACAAAATATTCATTGGGTGATGAAAGCAACTGAGATGGTACTCATTATCATGAGTCATTCCCATCTTGTTTCATGCTGAGCAAACTATTGACAAGTCTGACCTCTACTCACCCTGAGATGCTGGAAGGCATGGATGCTATAAGGTAGTTCAAACACTTTTGCACAGTCAGGCTTTTCCAGATCTGGGGGAAGAGCTGACCGGGAATCCACATAGTCTTCAAGGCTATAGGAGGAGAGCAGAAAAGAATCTCTTTAAGATGACAATTTCATCATAATCATAGAGAGACACTAAACACAACAAAAACATTGTAGCGATAAAAAAGAGTGTTGGCTATTACGGGTTTTATTGAGGAGAGCTTACCTTATGTCTTTGCTTTCCAGGGAAATATAAGTACCATCATACAGGTCCAGGTCTCCCAGAGGTACCTTAGCCATGACACAGTCTGCATCCTCTTTGTAGTGTCTCTGCTCAAGCCCTGTGTCTCTGTCCTCGTTCTCTTCAATGTGAATCTTCTGCGCCACCAGCTGCTTCTGCTCAACAATAACCAAGGACAATCGATCAGTGAGGACTAGCGAGCACAAGAAATGGACAGTTGACAAAATAAGTAATGGTAATCAATGAATAATGTAAGAAAATGCTCTATTTTCCCACATAATTGAGATACAGTTTCCTCCTGTCTGCACAAATTAATCTGAAGGCAATAAACTCTGTTGTTAGATTAAAGATTAACCAGAAAAGGGGAACCCAAAGAGAAACACACTTTGACAACATCTTTGCACATGACATGACGCTGACAAAGTGAAACCCACACACCTCCAGCTTCTTGAGGTAGTTAACACGAGTCTCTTGCCTCATAAAGATCACAACGTCATGTGGATGCTTCAGATTCAAAGGTGAGTCAACCTGAAATTAAAACAAAGTGCGTTAAGGACAGCAATAGAGTTAAAACACTAACATAAATAGTAATAAACTAATAAAATAGTTTATCCAACTCCAAAATTTCACATGTTGCAAACTCAGCCTATTAGAGCCTGTCACATAAACATTAACATCTTTATCTTTAGCCAAAGCCTATGGAAAGGAGGCTGGGTGACGCGTCACCAACACGTCACACCTCAGGGGTACCACACATGCGCAGTCAAATCTGGCCTGAAATTGAGCCAATCGCAACGCACGACCGCAGCTTCAGTCACACTGCGCATGCGCTATACTCCGCACGCCAAGACCAGCGACCCAGCCTCCTTCAACAGGCCTTGTCTTCAGCTAAATGAAGGGAGCCGTTGGCTGGCAGTTATCACCAACCGCCATTAACGTTATCTACAACATAATAAATAGGCAGTTTCACCGCGGGCGTTGCCATGGTACTGTAATATATATTGGTCATCTTGACCTCAGACAGATAACGTCAAATGTGAGGCAGCTGGTGTGAAGCTAAGCGACTGAGCCGAACTAAATGATATATTAATGCTACTTTCTCGCTGTCTGTAACGTTACCGAAGCTGTCAAACGACGTCTTGTTGAGATTATCTCCTAAAAGTACGTTGACTAAACCCCATAACAAACCGTTACCGTTAATGCTAACGACTATAGCTTTACGAGCTAGCCTCCTAACGTCAGCAGGTCAATGAGCTGGCGCTATACTGTCATACTTGTTGTTGGATCTTTCCGTCCTCTGTGACAACCCAATGGGTCGTAGCTCCTCCGGAGTCCACTATCAGTATGCAGAGAAGGATGAAAAGCTTCCCCCGAAACGACGTTTTTCGGGAATAGTTGACACGACAGGGCAAAGACTCAGGACAGGTCTTCCTGAGGTCCGCCATTTTTCCCGTCTCATTTTGCTCTGTGGAGTAGTGATGTGTGGGTCGCGAACGAGCCGGTTCAAAGAGCCGGCTTGTTCTTTTAAGTGAACGATAAGAGCCGGCTCCTGTCCGAGAGACGGTTTGTTTTTTCTTTCTTTAAAGGGACTGTTTGTAACTTTTTACACGTATAAACCACCTGAGTCGGTTTCCCATGCGCGCTCGCGTGTGGCTACGCTGTTCAGACAAGACTCCAACACAAACTACACAGAAGCACCAAAACCTCAAAGTTCTATCTAGTGAAGCCCGTCTTGCAAAACAGTGCTGGCCGCGGTCGTAGTACGCAGGGGGGACCGTAGCTTTGGACTCCAGGGCCGGAGTCTGTGCTGTACTCTGCTCCTCTGCCTGCCTGCCTTCACTCACACACCGCGCTCGTTACTCGCTCCACCTCACGTTCATGCGCGCACACTACACACTGCAGAAGAGTTGGTAGCTGTGAACAGTAAGAGCTGGCTCCTCTCCGAGAGCTGTTTTTTTTTTTTTTTTTTATTATTATTTATTTATTTTATTAATTCAAGGTAATATGACCATGGATGTATTAAAATAACTGGATACAGCGTTGGAGGCGGGCTGACGGTCTACAGGTACAGAGCAGGAGGGAGAGGAGGAGAGAAAGAGAGAGTAATGTGGTGCGCGAATAGCAGACAAGATGAGTGACAGTCGGAAACAAAGCAGCATGTCAAATGATGGTATTCTGGAAATTATAAGGTTTAGTATAATTAAATTGAATAATTTAAGTGATATATGCGCACACATAATAATCATAGGTCAAACCAGCGCTAAATTTGGCTGAATTATAAAAGGCAGAAGTGGTAAAAACGAAGAGCCGTTTGGGAGCCGAAAGAGCCGGCTCTTGTTAGTGAGCTGAGCCAAATGATCTGGCTCACTAAAAAGAGCCAAAATTTCCATCACTAGTGGCAACCAACTGCAAACGCAGCCTCCGGCCGCGCGGCGGCGCTCGCGTCATCACCTAGCAACAACTCAACAGGTCATTTGTGTGATGACGTCAGGAAACGAAAACAGGAAATTCTGTAGAAACGAAAAGTTCGAGACGATTTCCAGACAAAGGTGGTATTATATAAGAATAATATCTGCTTTCACATGTGTACAGTCAGTACTTTAATGCCGTTGTAGCTGAGGAGGACGATCGCTGCTGTTCTGGTCAGTATCTGTTCTTTTAATCGCTCTTCAGCACCACAGGTTCAAAGTGTCAGTTCCGCATCCAGAGGCATGACTACTGCATCAAGTCACAACACTTGTTTATTGTGTAATATATTATTTACGACGGCACCTTGATGTTAGCTAGCTACCACTTTAGTTTGTTGAGTCATGCTAATTATGAAAACTAATGACGTTACGTCCCATTAGAGGTGTAACGTTTTGCTTTACGTTACCTCATTCTATGAGGAGTTTACAGTGTCGGTGAGGAGCTATAGTGACTAGTCAGTTTCGATACTTCCAGTTCATATTCTACAGTATTTGTTACTGGGTTAACAGTAAGAGGAATATATATGTGGTTTCTATGTACACAGATGCAGCTACACCGTTACTTCATGAATCTAGCTTCATTATAATTGTGTTGATATTGTTGTGTGTATGTTAAGCTACAAATCCTCAGTATATTTCTTTATATGAGGGGGGTGCCATGACCTGAAACAAAATATTTAACTCAAGCTCAATATTCAGGATTCAAGATGTATTACTGTATTGCCATTTAGTTGATAGGGATTAGTTTTGGTGATTTCATGTAAACCAAAACCAAAACAGAAACCTCAAGACGTCACATAACGTCCCCTCACTGAAACATAAAACTTGTGATAGAAACTTAAAACAACATTTTCTGACAATATAAAGACCAACCCAGCAAACATGGTTATGTGGGCCCCACATGGGTTATGCTGGGGGTACCTGGGTACCAAGTGGGTAATGGCCACACTTGGATCAACTAAGTAGGTCCCACATGGGCTCCCCATGTTGGCTACCCATGTGGGTCCTAGTTGGGTCACTACTGGGAAATCAGTGCATGGGGCCAACATGGAAACTATGGACAAACCCACTTACAACCCATATTTCAGGCCATGTAGTCCCCATGTAGTTCCCACATAGAATTTAGACCTGGGGCCGCGATGGGTTTTGGTTTATGTTGATCAGATTGGGCCCGTAAAACACCCACTGTACTCCTGCATGAAACCCACAAAGGCAATTGGCACGGGGCCATTATGGAACCCATAGGCAATCCCATATAGGGCCCATTTTTCAGTCCATTTACTACCCACATGGGCCCCACATACAAATGTTCGCTGGGAAATGATTAATCAATTATTTGAAAAAAGAAGTAATCTAGGTCCTACTGATTATTCCATAATGACAATCATTGTTAGTCGTGGCAACGTTGAAGCATTCCCATATGGATGGTGTTATCACCACAAACTAACTATGATATGTACTTTTGTGTACATTCCATTACAGTATCTTATGGTATACCTTAAGAGAGTTAAAGCTTCAGTTATGCAAAATATTTTTGGCATCATTGGGCAAAAATTCCATAAAAACTTTTCAGCATATTGTAATTCAAGAGTTCACATAGAAAACTAGACTTCTGCACCTCCTCATGGCTCTGTTTTCAGGCTTTAAAAAATCTTGCCCCTTGACGGGAGACTTTGGCCAATCACAGGTCATTTCAGAGAGCGAGCGCTCCTATTGGCTGTGCTCTGGCTGCACCAGAGGACACAGAGGATTACCTGTCTCATGCACTACTGTCAGGATATAGTGACAGTTTTATAAAAAATACTTTTTTTAATCATATTTGCTCCATTTCTACCTACTGCAGCTTTAAGTTATTATTATTCTCCATAGAGATTAATAACCCATCTGGTGTTTTAGGAGTTAAGGAATCTCTGAATAACGGCTTTTACAGAACCTGGTTATCCTCGATCTAATATTTTTCTTGTCTTTTAAAAGAAGAGAGGAAGTTGAAAAGATGGTCAGTTGAAGGGAGGAAGTTAAAAAGATAGTTCGTAGGCTGAGATGAGTCCTGTAGAATCTATTAGTAGCCTAATGGTGTACATTTCAGCGAAGGATGGTAGCTTCTGGCATGTCATTTTTGATGCAGCTCGCACCACTTTATTCAGCTGTTTCATTGAGTTTAGGAGTTGGTGTCCCACACAGTTATCGCAAAGTGAAGATGCCCCCTTGATACACCATCCCGTGATATAAAAGCTTCTCAGCTGTTTTTAATAGAAAAGTCTTTGCTGAGGTTTCTTCCGTAGTGTTGAAGTAATGACCTCCCAATATAAGAGAAAAAATAATACTGATGCCTTAAAAAAAACTTAAAAAAAAAAGTATGAATATTTGCAATTACAATTCATTTCTTTTGCCACTTTCGCCCTTTGATGTGCCATTGTTGTCTCAATCTCCACAGATGGCTTGCTTTGACAGCAGTAAGGGGAGTTTGGAGGAGGACAGCTATGATGGAGCAGTCGGTGGAGAGCTGTCCGGCTGTGCGTTGGCGATGCTGGAAAAGGAACGGGAATCCCTCCTCAGCCCTTCAGAGAGCCCCGGCACCTTCATGAGCGGCGCCTCCACCTCCACTAGTCTGCCGGCCGCCGTCCCTCCCCAGGGCTACGACGTGGAGTTTGACCCCCCCTTAGAGAGTAAATACGAGTGCCCCATCTGCCTCATGGCTTTGAGGAACGCCATTCAAACACCCTGCGGTCACCGATTCTGCAAGAACTGCATCGAGAAGTCTATTCGGTATGCTATTGTGCAGCTCTCTGAAAAATAAATGCGCTCCAGGCCGCAGTAACTGATGCAACGTTTTCACTGACACTAACTCTCCTGCTCAGAGATATAAAGCACCAAACAGAACATGATATTTGTAACGCGCTTCATAAATTATTACTTCTCTTCCTCTTGCAAAAACAGTGGTACAGGACAGAAATGCCCTGTGGACAACGAAAGGCTGTTAGAAGACCAGTTGTTTCCAGATAACTTCGCCAAACGGGAGATTCTGTCGCTAACTGTTCGCTGTCAGAACAAAGACTGTGCTGAGAAAATGGAGCTCCGACATTTAGAGGTAAGAATTAGGCATCACTGATTTTTTTTTTTTTTTAATGCAACTCCACAACCAAGAACATGGAAACAGAAAATTGAAGTTAAAAATCCAGAATTTAAAATGCCAATGGGTGGCATAGTAAGATTCAAATGATATTTAGCTCATTTTGATTGCTTAGATGTGTTTATTACGCTGTAGAAACCATAAATGATCATATAATTGTTATCATTTATGGTTGATCCATCACTAGTTTTAAATAAATAAAACAAAGAACTGCCTCAGTAAAATAAGGTAGTAAAAAAACCGACCTCTTCCCCTGTCACCACAGTCAGCACAGACCGACTGTTCCAACATTTCCTCACACTGTGCATCCTGTCTTTGGCATATAAAATGTGTGTTAGGTGCCAAGTAAAGAATGACGTCTTTCTCTGGTCGGACGATGAAATTGTTACATGTCTCACAGTGTCAGCGTCTTCTTTTCCTCCCAGAATCATCTGGCTCAGTGTCAGTTTGCCACCGTGCCGTGCCCACAGTGCCAGGAGCTTGTGAGAAAGAGCCACATAGAGGAGCACAAGACTGTCGAGTGCCGACGGAGACCCGTGTCATGTCCAGATTGTGTGGCGAGCTTTGTTTATGAGGAGAGAGAGGTAATGTGGACTCACTTCATCCAATTTGCTCCTCTTGCTTTTTTTTTTTGCCAAAATAGTTTTTCTCATAGGAAAAATGGTTTGCACAGCTGCATTGTGTATCAGTGAGGATTAGTCTCCTTACACTCTGTTCTGGTTGCTCCTTCAGCTTCATGAGCAGCAGTGTCCCTTCGCCAATGTCAAGTGCCAGTACTGTGAGATGGATCTCATCAGAGACCAGGTGAGTTATTCAGGATCTGCCATGAAAAAAAGAGGCCTCCGGTAAATCAAAATGGTTGTATACAGTATTTGTGAATTGTTAATAATTTACGGTAACTTCTGTCAATAATAACTTCTCTTTTGATTAAACAATGGGGAACCATTCAACACCCAGTCACAGCTGATGATTTCTGCAGCAAGTGCAATCATGACGTTCAAATGTTTTTTCTGTGTGAAACAGGAAATTAATTATTTCCAAGAGGGTTTCCTCATTACTTCTGTCCTCAATTATACAGTAATAACTGGCTTGTTGGAATACTGATTTGAATAAATAGATGGAAATCAAGTAGGGCTGTTAATTGATTCAAATGTTTAATCGCATGACTGTCCATAGTTAATCTGGATTAATTGCAAATTAATCACACATTTTTTTATCTGTTCAAAATGTACCTTAAGGGGAGATTTGTCAAGTATTTAATACTCTTATCAAGAAACATGCTGCTTCATGTAAATGTATGTATATATATATATTATTGGAAATCAATTAACAACACAAAACAATGACAAATATTATCCAGAAACCCTCACAGGTACTGCATTTAGCATAAAAAATATGCTCAAGTCATAACATGGCAAACTGCAGCCCAACAGGCAACAACAGCTGTCAGTGTGTCAGTGTGCTGACTTGACTATGACTTGCCCCAAAACTGCATGTGATTATCATAAAGTGGGCATGTCTGTAAAGGGAGACTCGTGGGTACCCGTAGAACCCATTTACATTCACATATCTTGAGATCAGAGGTCAAGGGACCCCGTTGAAAATGGCCATGACAGCTTTCCTTGCCAAAATCTAGCACAAGTTTGGAGCGTTATTTAGCCTCCTTCTCGACAAGCTAGTATGACATGGTTGGTACTGATGGATTCTTTAGGTTTTGTAGTTTCATATGATGCCAGTATCTTCACTCTAGCTTTAAAACAGAGCCTGCTGCAACCTTAAAAATCATAAGTTGCGTTAATGTGTTAAAGAAATTGATGGCGTTAAAATGGATTTGCGTTAACGCATTATTATCCCGTTAACTTTGACAGCCCTAAAATGAATCTAAGCTAATGTTTCTGTTTCAGATTGAATCTCATTGTGACACAGATTGCCCAAAAGCACCCATCGCCTGTAACTTCAGCACCTTTGGATGTAAGGAAAGGGTACGTGATCACATTCAAATCTTCTACACACTGTTAAAGAGAACAATCCTTGAGAACTTGGTTTTGTTACACGACTGTTACCCCTATCAGCACTGCAGACCAGATGTCTAAAAGACAAATTGTTTGCCCCCGCAGATGCAGCGCCACAACCTGGCTCAGCACATGCAGGAGTTCACACAGATGCACATGCGCTACATGGCCGAGTTCTTGCGTGGCCTCAGTCTCAACGGAACCTCACCCAAATCCCTGTGGGCGCTGGGACCCTCCGTTTCCACTGAGGATCAAGGAGCTGCGGCGTCGGTGTCGGCCTGTAGCGGGCCCAGAGCAGCTGCGAGCTGCAGCGGCAGCAACACCTGTTCCCCGGGTCAGCCCAATGAGGCCATGCAAAGTATCAGGGAGATGGACAGACGACTGGTGCATCAGGATCACCAGCTGCGTGAGCTCATCATCTTAAAAGACACACAGGTAAAGAGGAAAACATGTGCATGCGACTTGTATGGGTAATCATGGAATCTATGACCACACAAAATGATTTAATGTAGAGTTAGCTGGTGGCTTTTAAAAGTCAGACGAGCCAAAGAATCAAGCCTCATCTTGGTAGTCAGTGGCTCAATGGTTTTACATAAAGAAATACCACTATATTTGATATTTCATTAGACCCTGGTCATTTGGGGGAAAGTGTGAATTAAGAGAAGAAAAGGAGATGTAAAACTTGCTCTGTTGGAAAATATAGTTCTAGTAAAAATCATGGCTGTCAGTCGATTCAAATATTTAATCTTTATTAATCACAATTGTCCATAGTTAATCACGATTAATAGCATGATTGTCCATAGTTATTAATCGCACATTTTTTTATCTGGTCAAAATGTACAATAAAGGGAGATTTGTGAAGTATTTAATCCTCTTATCAACATGGGAGTGGACAAATATGCTGCTTTATGGAAATGTATGTATATATGTATTATTGGAAATCATTTAACAACACAAAACAATGACAAATATTGTCCAGAAACCCTCACAGGTACTGCATTTAGCATAAGAAATATGCTCAAATCATAACATGGCAAACTGCAGCCCAACGGGCAACAACAGCTGTCAGTGTGTCAGTGTGCTGACTTGACTATGACTTGCCCCAAAAAGCATGTGATTATCATAAAGTGGGCGTGTCTGTAAAGTGTCGTGGGTACCCAGAGAACCCATTTACATTCACATATCTTGAGGTCCAAGGGACCCCTTTTGAGAATGGACACGCCAGTTTGTCCTCAACAAAATTTAGCATAAGTTTGGAGCATTATTTATCCTCCTTCTCAACAAGCTAGTATAACAGAGTTGGCCAAGAGTTTACCAATGGATTCTTTAGGGTTTTCTAGTTTCATATGATACCAGTATCTTCACTCTAGCTTTAAAACTGAGCCCGCAACACAAACAAAAAATCGCAAGTTCCGTTAATACGTTAAAGAAATTAGCGGCGTTAAAACAAATTTCACGTCATTATCGTGTTAACGTTGGCAGCCCTAGTAAAAATACATGATGCTTGAGCCATGCTTTCCTCAGATCAGAGAGCAATATTGAGTTAGAGTTGTGTCTCCATTAATTTTCCAGATGGTTCAGTTGTTCTGGCAGCACATTGTCTCTACCTGTTTGAGCACAGACAGTTTAACCGTGTGTCTGCACAGGACAGCTGTGCTTTTCAGTCGGACGTCTTGTATTTTAATCAATACAGCTGACTACACAGGCACTCATGTTTCACTCCCGCTGTACCCTTTTAAAGACGTCTATTTGCTTTCATTTTACATGCATAATTATAGTGTTTGGCTCTGAGTGCCTCCAAAACACAGGGGACCTACACTCAATACTGTGCCTGAACTCATCCTGTGTAAAACCAGATTTCTTTAACCTATTGTTCCGTGTCTTCCACAGGCTGGCCAGCTCGCAGAGATCCGGCGTAAAGTGTCGATGCTGGAGGAGACCGTGAAGGACCTGGAGTCCCAGCAGTGTCACGGTATCTTCATCTGGCGCCTCAAAGGCTTCTCCGGCCACGTGCGGAGCCAAGAAGCGGGCCTGCCGGTGGTCGAGCACAGCCCCGGCTTCTACACGGGCCGTCCGGGCTACAAGCTGTGCCTGCGCCTCCACCTGCAGACCCCCAACGCCCCGCGCTGCTCCAACTTCATCTCCCTCTTCGTCCACACCATGCAAGGAGCTTTCGACGGGCAGCTGACCTGGCCGTTCCAGGGCACCATCCGCCTCGCCATCCTGGACCAGGGCCCCGAGGGTCAGCACCACATGGAGGTGATGGAGACTAAACCAGACCTGCAGGCCTTCCAGAAGCCCACCATCCAGCGCAACCCCAAAGGGTTCGGCTACGTCACCTTCCTGCACCTGCACCAGCTGAATCAGAGAACCTTTGTGAAAGACGACACTCTGCTCATCCGCTGCGAGGTGACGCCGCGCTTTGACAATATGTTTCACCGGGAGGGACCGGCAGTGCAGCCGCGAGGACCGGAGGCCTCAGTTTCGAGGGACTAAAGTCAGACTCGTATCTCGTATCTCACATCTCGTATCTCGTATCTCGTATCTCGTACCTCGTATCTCGTATCTCGCATCGTGCTGAGATGTCAGCACAGTGAACCTCCCAGTGTTTGAATACTGCTCAGTTCATTTTAATGAATGGACATCAGGAGGAGGAAAATTGATGTTCACACCCATTTAAAATTTTGACACTGCAAGTATGCTAGTATTTATGTGTTTATCAACTTTTAAATGACAGTGTGATTTTAGTTTTAATAATAAATAATAAATAAACTGGGAAAAAAAAGTTCGGAAACTTGTGTTTGATGGATTATTTCTCTGTTGTTACAATGCTAATGGTCATTGTATTTTACATGGTTGGAAAGCCTGTTTATTTACCTTCACAATGATGTCCAACTTGTAAGGATCCTGCATTTGTGGGATGAGCAGCACAGCTGATTATGTGGGTAGCGTCCAAGAAAAATTTGCCAAAATGCTCTGCCAATGGTAAACAGTGTATTCTCCTATTGGTGTTGACTCTTGTTTTGAGTTGTTTGGTGGATTGGATGATTGAATTATCTATCAGTAACAAGGAACAAACAAGACATATTGGCTATTTTACACTTTATTCATTTATTAATACACCGTCAGGAGCCTCGGTAGCGGTGGAAGATCCATACGCAGACATTTTTACCATAAGCAGAGCATTTTGGCAAATTTTTCTTGGGCGCTACTTACATAATCAGCTGTGCTGCTCATCCCACAAATGCCTGATTCTTACAAGCTGGAAATCATCACGAAGGTAAATAAACAGGCTTTCCAACGATGTAAAATACAATGCCAGTTAGCATTGTGACAACAGAGAAATAATCCGCCAAACACAAGTTTCCGAACTTTTTTTCCCCAGTTTATATACAGCACAATCCTTTTTAATATATTTGAAATGTATGTTCTCACCCATGAGGTACCAGCATTCAGCAGCTTGCCTTATACGTTACATTTTTGTATAATAGTCAAAAGTGTTCAATCAGCTCAACATCACCAGTTTTAGACGTGCACTTACTACCTACAGACTGAACGATACTGCAAGACTTTGCGCTCTTGTTCTGGTTGTTGGAGACGGCACTGAATGTGAAAATGATGACAAAGATACCCTGTGGAGTTTTTGACCACTTGTGACGCTATGGAGCAATTTCTTTACCAGCAGATGTCCATTGTATTTTTTTGACATCATCCTCTTACTATAAGACATACGCATGTAGGTGATGAGACGCACATTCTCAACGACTGCAGAGAGTGGGAACAAAATGAGTTGTGCATACAAGCTATAAAAAAAAAAATTAAGAACAAGGCAAACAGGTAAAATGAATCCCCTCCAGGAGGAGCAGCTCTGGGCTGTGTAGCAATTTTGTTGTAGTGGCCACAGTGGAAAGTGGAATTGCGAGTCGTGTGATGTGCTTTTGGTTGAAAAAGATATTTTCCCCATACCAGATCATATAAAAGAAGTGGCTGTAAAACAAAGAAGAAGTGCCACAAGCACAAGTTAAATCCAACACAAATAAAACATCTGTAAGAGCTCTAACAGCACCTGCATGCTGGCTTTTATTGAGTTTAACTTTTGTTTTTAACAATCATTGATGTGGCTGCGTGGATTTGAGGCAACGCATACTCTGCAAAAAAATATTATTGTTGTGCAGTGCCTTTTGGGAGTCTTTAGAAGAATACTTCTCACTGAACATTTTAGAAATTACAGCTTTGCTCCAGTTTAGGAGTGTTGACGGAGTGGATCAGAAAGTTGGAGTTGAAGCAGATGATTATTGTCCTGACCGTCCCTGACAAAAGAGTAGTTGTTTTTGTGATTATTAGGTTTTTGATTTGTCCATTTGCAGAGAGTCAGCTGGCTCAGCCAGACAGGGTTTCTAATGTGCAATGGATCCAAAAACATGGCAACCTGTTTTTTTTTTCTGTGTATGCGCCAGGTGAGCAACTTTCATTGCGATGAATGGGGTGCTATCTTGGAATACAGTATCTATTTATTCTTTAATATATCTGTAGGGGAAACGATAAGTTGAGTAGAGAAGATGAAGCAGCAGACAGAGCAAAGAAACGGTGTGAACATGTCCATCAAACTAAAGGATGGCTATATAGTATCCCTTGGTGTCATGGTATTACACTGGATATGTGGTGAAGGTCACATGGCGAGCAACTTAGAGATGTTCCAGCAAAGGATGAAGAAGAAGACTACTAGTTGATGTATGGATGGATAGATATTTGGAAACATTGCAAAATATCCAAAAGTCTCCTTCGCAAGTGTTTTATGAGGCATGAAATGAATTCAACACATTTGTTGGACCTCAAGGATACATAAGAGTGTATTTTCATGAGAAACACTGACCGTAAACTTAACTGTGTTTACACAAAAAAACTCCACAGGGCACCTTTTATTTAAGTAAGGTACATTTAAGGAAGAGGAATAGCAAAACACATTCATGTGCGTTCCAATATCAGCATTTCATGCTTCACTACTTTTGACTGTACTGTTTTTGGGACATCATCACTGTGGCAAAATCAGTCTTTACAGTTTCTGTTTACCCTTTCATCACCAATGTGGATTTTCATATACATATCATACATCACAGCTGTGCCGATTTGTCACTAAGTTGCTCATTTTGTGAGAATTTATTGTGCCTTTCACACAAGTTCCTACCTATTTACATAAATCCAACATCATGGCTCATTGTCTTTACTTTACACCAATATGCTGCCTGTTAAGTCTTTACATTATGTAATTAATATTGTGTGTTGTTTTTGTTTTAGTATTGTAAAACATCTGTAACATTATATTGCTATGATGCCATTCAGTTATGTCACTGTGTAAAATAATGATGACTGTTGATGTTAATAATTGAATGAGATGTTGTTTGCCTTGAATTTCAGCATATGATCCAAATAGTGATGAAAATAGCCTTAAATTAAAGTGAAGCTTACTTAAAGTCACAGCCACTGTCAGACATTTAATGTCTTTTACTGAAATTAAGACATAATGAGGGAAACAATGTTCATTTATTTTATCATTTTATTTCTGTTTTATTATTATTATTATTATTATTAGTATTATTATTTAAACCAAGGAACCAACATTGTAAAGCTTTTGCTGCACTAAAGGAACTTGGTAAAAATATTTCCCATAAGAAAGATAGAGTTAAGAGTAGTCTCGTCTTATAAGAGATGATTATGATTTAGAAAATCTTTTTAAACTCCAAGGCTTAACTTGCATGACAGGAATTAAGTGAATTTGTTTCTTAAGATATATAACAAACTTTCCTGCAGCAACACTCAAAAAGCATCATGTGAATACATCCAACATTATTTTATTAATTTAAAATCCAACCAAATCAAAAGTCCCCTTTTCCCCCAATTGCACCATCATCATACCTCAAAATATTCAAAAAAATCATACGTATAGTATCATAAATAGCTGTCTGCGTTCTACCAGTGATTTTTTATTCATCAATGTAAGGGAATTTTTTGTTAGCTCCATATCCTGCGTGACCTGATCTGGTTTCTCCCTCTTCTTGTTTGACTTCTTCTGGTTGACTTTGAGGTGCGTCCGTGGGGCTGCTTGCCTTGCCGCTTGTTAGAGAAACTGAAATTTCACGTCATATAGATATAATATTAGATCAAAATGCATACAGTAGTGCAAGAGTATAGAATAGTATTTTTGTCTACTGTCACATGATTGTCAGTTATGAGTCAATCTTTCCTGTTTTAGATTTCTGACTCACTTGGAGCTCTTGGAGCTTCTTTCCCGCACTTGAGTGTGCTTTGAGCGAAGCACTCTGCCATCCAGGATAACACCTCGCCACAATATCTGACCTAGACAGAGCCAGACATGACTGAGGGTTATGCAAACTGTCAGGTTACTTACAAGCTAGTGCTGTTGAGGTCACCTTTTTCCAGGTTTACCTGAGCCTCCATGGATGTCAGTCGTTTCTCTTGGTCCTTGAACCCTCCGACAATCCTCAGCAAGCTCTGAACCCTTGGTTACAAACAAAAATCAGTTCATTTCAAAGCTGCAATAATCAATATTCTACCACTAGGGTGCAGAAGAGCTTTAAAACAAGCTACAATTTGGTGCAGGGCATGTAGTGTCCAGTGGGGATATCAGAGCTTGGTTGTTTCTGTGCGTTCCAATACCCATACATACTACTTAGTATGGCAGAAAAAGATTTAGTATGTCCAAATGCATAGTATGTAAAACGCAGTATGCTGAAAATACCAGGATGTCCTACTATATCCGGTTACATTTTGCAGTATGCAAGCCAGCATGCTTTTCTGTTTTTTCTGACCCACAATCCTGTGTGCAGCGAATATATGAGCAAGAGGGTCAAAGTTCAAGGCACAATGTTATGACAAAGTAGTATGTCCTAATTGTATGCATACTTCATGCAACAGTACGTACTTTGTAAGTGCAGCTGTACTAAAAGTAAAAAGTATGTGATTTGGAACGTAGCCATTATCTTCTCATACTCCTACTATACCGATTTTTACACAAATGAAAAATAACAATTACTTGGAGGAGGTACTCTTGAGCCTCTCCTCGCTGCTCTCCCCATGCTGGCGCTCCAGTTTGGCCAAGTAGTTCTCTTTCTGCACCGTCTCCCATGTTATCAGCCTCTGGTCTAGCCCCGCCGGCAGCTCCCTCTCTGGCAAAACACACACACACACACACACAAGGAGGCAATCCAATAACCAATTAACCAACAGGCAATCTTCATGGATGGAGCAGGTGAAGGACAGAGATAAGCACCCAGTTGGTTTTCCAGTATTTCAATTAATTTTAATTTAGCCAGATAAGCCAAAATGGAATATTTCAATATCTGTTTGAAATAAAGTAGAATGGCTTAAAGGAACAATATGTAAGTTTTTACACGTATAAATGTCATTTAATCATTTATTGCCAATGTGTGAACAGGTTGTAACCTAACCTAAAAAATGAGGCCTTCCACGACTTTCTTAGTTTCTTCTATCAGCGTGTAGACTGCTTTTAATGTGAAGAATGTGGCCCGGAAAATCCAACGGATGTGGCGTCATGCGCGTTCGTGAGTGCCTTTACTCTCTTCAGCTCCGCTAAAGGGCTAACAGTGTGCAACGATAGCTAATGTTTGGTTAGAAATGTAGTCCGCTAATGTCAACAAACGAACAGCCCCCACCACAACTCAGATTCCACGGAAGCACAAAAAAAACAAAGTTATATCTAGTGATGCCTGTCTTGCTAAACAGGAATGTGACCAACGTCGGGGGAAAACTAGGATCAACATCGACCGGGGCTTCGATTCATGGAGGGACCTTCGTTTGGTTTTGGGTATCAAAACGGACCCCAAGCTGGCAAAATTCCTATTGGACAGGTAAACTAACATTATTGCCAAGCATGTGAAATATTTAATGATATTGTGGTTTTAGCTGTCAATCACGTTCAGTCTCGTGTGTGTCGCCTCACTGTTTTGACCGATGATCGCTCGCGTCTACGTAGTGCAAGCGCGAGCAACAGGACAACACTGACTGCCGTTGACTTAATGGCCACAGGTGTCACTGTTAATAAGCAATTTCTGATTCTTACCTACAGTACCTTTGATAAATTAGTTCCTAATGGAAATAATGGTGAAATATGCAGATATAACCTTCATACCAAGATGCTCCTGCTTGGACGCCGGCTGCTTGACGAGGCTGAGGAGGAGCTGAGAGAGGTGGCTGATGATGATGAAGGGTGGAGCCAGCGCTGGACGGCTGTGGTACTCCACAATCAGGTTGTATCTCTGGAACTTCCAGAAGATATCAGTGTTGCCCTGCACTACCTGGAATGTGTAGCTGCAAAAGGAACAAAAAAAGAAAGAAAGAACAAAAAGCTAATAAAATCAGTTTGTGTTTTTTGATTTTATAATGTACAAAGAAGCCACTAGCTATGCGAACGCATGTCACAGACACATGGAGGGTTTCCTGGATTCTCGGCCTCTTACCTGAACATGGCAATGAGCAGGTTCAACAGCAGGACGTTGGTGACCAGAAGGAAGATAACCAGCAGCAGGATGACCAGCCAGTTGGCGTAGATGTTGGGACATGGCGGCCGTAGGCCCATGATAATCTCCTCTGAGTCATCGGTGCAGTTAATTTCAGGCATGTGAGCAGCTGTGCTCCGTTAAATGAAGAAAATGAGATTAGAAGACATTTAGGCTAATGGAAAGCATCCTTGATTGCATAAATTATTAAAATGTAACATTTACACAACAGTCACACTGCACATCCGTCATGGATAAACACACATTTAGAAGTTGCATCTTCTATACACGGAATGAATACAGAAATTAGCAGCTACTGTGATTTACCATCTATTTCCTCCAGGGGGATCTGGCCAAAAATGTGCAGGTAGGGGCGGTACAAAGCTCTGCGAAACACCCAGTCAATCCTTGGGTCGTTGGGGTGGAGAAGAGCCTGGGTGGCGACGCCGTACGCAATCATCCACACACTCAGGAAAAAAAGGAAGAAGAAAACATCCTTCATCTGCATGGGAGAAACAGACATGTTTTCGTCTTTTTAATGGGCTTCACAAGGTCTACATTGTCTTCATCTATGACCATGAACATCACTTAAAGGTGTCACATTGTGAAAGTATCAAAATGCTCAATCCACAGAGAAATGCACACGGCCGTATTCAGAAACTCTGTCTTTTAAACGAGCCGCCAGGGCTTCTGTGAGGTTGTGATGTCACAACTATACAGCATAGACTGCATATGAGAAGTGGACGTAATCACTGAGACATCACCCATTGGTTTGTGGACTGACGTTTTAAAGCCTCAAGTTCAGCATTTTGGCCGTCGCCATCTTAGTTTTTGTTCGTTGCTTTCTTGTTTTTTTTGCAACCAGAAGTGACACGAGAATAAGACATTTTTAGATCTCCAAAATGTTATAATTAACTTTCATGAACTGAAAACAGACAGTGAAAGGGTTAAAGTTCTAAGATGAAGATGTAGACAACTCCCATACCGGACAACGCCGCGGTAGCGACCTGTCAATCACAAGGTAGCTACACCCTCAAGCATCCCCTGCTTTATGGTCTATCTGACTCTAAATGGGACCATAATTTACTCAATGAACATCATGCTGTATTGAAGAAGACTTGAAACTAGTGATTGAGACCATAAACTCATGTTTACAATGTTTACTGAGGTAATAAATCAAGTGAGAAGTAGACTCATTTTCTCATAGACTTCTATACAATCAGACTTCTTTTTGCAACCAGAGGAGTCGTCCCCTGCTGGCTATTAGATAGAATGCAAGTTTAAGGCACTTCTATGTTGGCTTCACTTTTCAGACTCCGGACTTGACCTCTGCTATAAAATCATCAGCGACAGTGCAGATGCGTAAGACTAGAAAATGCTGACCAATCACAGCAGACTGGGTTTTTCGGGAGGAGGGCTTAAAGAGACAGGCGCTAAAACGGAGCGTTTCAGACAGAGGGTGAATACAGGTATATTCAGACAGACAGTAGGGGAAAAATAAAGTGTTTTTAAAACATTAAAGCATGTAAACATGTTCTAATAGAAACCCCAAATACAAGTATGAACCTGAAAATAAGCATGATATGTCCACTTTAAAATTTCCATAATTAGAATATTTAGATAGTAATGCTTTTTTTAGGTCACCATTCTTTCCACAATGATGATCTTGGGGCCCAACTGCTTGTGAATCGCAAAGATGTGGATCAGACGCAGAGTGAATACCATGAAGTCTATTGCCAGAACTGTCCTTCCTGCCTCATACGTGTTGCCCACCATCCTGCAAAATCAAAGAAAACAGACATTACTTACTGTGTGGTTTATTTAACTCTATCCCTTCTTCCCATTCAGTAATTCATTCACACACTCCTTTATCTTAATTCTCTAACCTAGACCATCATAACAACAAATCTCGAGCCTATTGTGTTGTTATATTTCCTCAGTGTCATCAATGTCACTTACCTGCATGAAACCCCAACAACAAAGAGTGAGATGGCAACCATGTCACACTTGTTCCAGTTGTCCTCTACATAGAGCTTGAACTTCTTCAAAATGTTTATCTCTTCATCCGTGAAGAAGCTCTGTGTCATAAAAGACAATTTATTCATTACTATAGGACATAATTATTTGTACACTTTTTAAAAATCTAAAATAAAAAAACAGAGCCAGTCATTTTCCAGCAACCAAAGTGTGATGTGACTTTTATTCTTGTTGCAAAACCGAGTCTGGCTTTCATTTCTACTTCCAACATTTTGATAGAATATTCATGTGCTTTAGTAGTAATTTGATAGAAAGTGATGTGTAACAGTAATTGGACTGAAATATTAATAACATTACCATCTACATTTAGGTTTGTGTGCTACTGTAAAGTTTCATTCATTCATACATTTCATATGTAAATGTATTCACATCCTAATAGTTCTAGTTCTTTGCAGGTAAGTGAGGCTTTAATAAACCTTTTCAAGCTTTTCTAATACTTCTCTCAGGTTAACATACCCACTGCCAGGTCATACACTGGAGTCCTATTCAGACACACCTGCAGGGCCGACAGAGAGTTAGCGGGGACACAGTCCTGCTGCTTTAGAAGCACCAGCAGTGTCCCAAACTCTCAATCCTGTAAAATGTCTCTTGCACTTAGAGTGTAAGGTTGAGTTGTCTCCTGTGGTTTGAACTGGGCACCTGTAAGTGCATCAAGGACCAGCGCTTGGTCCCTCGATGGCACACTAGGTTTGAGAACAAGCTGAGGGAAGAATCCTGTTTTCATAGAGTGATAGGCCCAATTCCAATGTCCCACCACCCCTACAGCCGTCTCTGAGCCGGCAGTCAATCACTTGCAAACTCTGACCAAACGGTCAAACTAGGCAGCGATAATCAAATATGAATCAATATTGTGTTACTGTAATGCCTATTTCTCGCCTCAAATGTTTTCAGAAACATCTTGTAGTGCACGGTTTAGCAAAATGAGAGTTTGTGACCCGGCAGCCATGTTGAGATTGCTTGAGGAAATACCAAGCACCGCCCACCAGCCGGAGCACAGCCAATAGGAATGCTCTCTCTGAAATGACCTGTGATTGGCCAAAGTCTCCCGTCACGGGCTAGATTTTTTAAAACGGAACCATGAGGAGGTGCAGAAGTCTAGTTTTCTCTCAGAACACTTGAATTACAATATGCTGAAAGGTTATTATGGAATTTTTTGCCCAATGATGCCAAAAATATACTGCCTACTGAAGCTTTAAGCAAAATTAAAAGAAATGGTTGATAAATAAACCAGGTGTGTAATATAATTTAATACTTGTATCACTCTGATTTTATGTGTTTTTTTATGTACCATCTTAAATCCTTAATGTTTCTGTGTAAATTTAAATATGCCTGGCTGAACACCCGTGTGCCGTCCTCCTTTTATCGTTTTTTTTTTTTTTTTACGCCTCCGGGCTTCCCCTGGTAACTGCGGTAACCCTGTGTTTAACATTGCAATGCTATGAATTGTGGGTAATTCCCTCAGGCAAAATCTGCAGAAATGCGGACTTACGGAAAGTATTTATGAAGGGCTCAAAATGTTTGCAAGAGAGCCCTCATGGACTTGATGATCCGACAGAGGGACAGCCCTAAACCCTCACAGACTTTGTGGGAACGCGTCTCAAAATCTGTGAGCCTGTGAGTGTGGACATTGGGATTGGGACATAGACTGGTGTGTAAACTCTGACTGTCCTACCACAAAGCCCAGCATGATGACCAAATCCTGGTATAGTATATATAGTGCTATGCAAGACACAGTTGTCTAAATCAGCAGCACTTTCACAACCGCTACAGTAAATGTATCCTCCCTCTTGATGTTTTTCCCATTGTGTTGCATTTGTTGACCTACACAAAATAATCAAAATTGGTGAAGTGAAATGGTGGTACCCCTTGCTTAGAGGTTTTGCAGACTCTGGGGCCTTTCAGAACAGGTGTGTATATATACACATACTGAGATCATGTGACCAATCATGTGACACTTAGAATGCACACAGGTGGACTTTATTTAACTAATTATGTGACTTCTGAAGGTAACTGGTAGCACCAGATGTTATTTAGGGGCTTCATAGCAAATTAATACATATGCATATGCATGCGCCACTTTTCAGTTTTTTAATTTTTACAAATTTTTTAAGAATTTTTTTTTCATTTCCCTTCACCAATTTTGACTATTTTGTGTTTGTCCATTTCATAAAATACAAAAATACATTTTTAAATTTAAAGGTTATATTGACAAATCACTTTTTAAAAATAATGCATTTTAGAAAGGTGATGAATAAATGTATGGCTTTTCCTCAAACAAATTATTATGGTTGTGATTTAATCATTTTAAACATTTTGATGAGTCCAAAATGAATGTTTTGCTCATATTTATGGAAGATATCTGACTTTCCGTTCCCACTTCTAACAAGGCTTGAGAGCCAACAGTATAACGACATTGGTATCGCCTGATATCTCTGTGTTGTCAGTGATGAAGTTGCCAGTTAGTGACGAAAAGACGGATAAATGGCTGAGTTTGACACTGGCATCTCCATCAGGCTGTCCAAAGTTATAAATTGTACCTTTAAATTATAGGTTGTGATGCAACATACTAGGGAAAACACAAAGGGGGGTGAATACTTCTGCAAGACACTATAAATCTACTTCTACCAGATCTGTGTTCAGTGTGTTTAAAAGACAGAATTCCCCAACAAAATATTGTAATAAAAGCAGTAGGGGAGTCTGGTATTCCTTCCTATTTATTTGCAGCACTGCTGATGGTGTCTGACCTTTTCGGGGGAATAAATGATTTGCATATAAAGCTGGAAGTCTTGTAAACTAGGCATAGGATGTAGAGTTAGAGACTGAGCGTAAACCGATCAAATGTCATCTCAGATGAACTGGTGTTGGTTTAATATAAGGTAGTGATATTCTGAATTCTCTATATAAATAACAATAAAAACAGCCCTGATTATTAAAACCTCTCCTAGACTGACATTATATGAACAGTCAGGAGTAATACCATGGCTGTATTAATGGAACTGGATACAGCGTTGGAGGCGGGGCCCCGTTCATTCCTATGATAGTTGCTCAGTGGCACGTGGTGTCGAAATGGCTCGACTTCTGACTGGAAAAGTACCCGGATCTTCCGGCGATCTTCTGCATTCATTGGGCTCATGGAGCAGGTGCGGTAGCATCCGCTCGGTCACATGGCTCGGTTACGGGGTCACAGCCGTCACGCTGTTGTCACGACTTGTTAACTCCGCCTCCCAGCCCTCAGTCCAGCTTCGGTCTGGGTCTCATTTACATGAACGGAGGAAGGGAAATAACTCTGGATTCAGCTATTAGTGCATTTTACAACTTTTAGGACCTAATGGGTTAAATAAGGGCTATTAGAGTGTTCTCACTGGGAAGTTGATTCACCTCAAAAAATATTATCCGCTGAGTTACAGATGTCTCTTTCCCAATGTAAGTCTATGGGAAAAAATCTTTTTGGGCCCAATGGCATCACGTGACGGACACGGAAGTTGTAGTACCGCCGTTTGGCCACTACAAAAATTGGCATCAATGACTGGCCTTCTTCCTGGGGGCTTGAGTAGTACGCTGTTAGCACTACAATGTAATGGATAGAAAATCCTCACACGGCAAGTGAACCCCAGTGAGGTCCGTTGATGTAATGAGATATACAGTAATATAGTAATGGTTTTCCTAACCTTGTGACAGTGAGCAGCTTTAAACCAGCTCATCTATCACATTTAAAAAGCTGGTAAATTTACAGTCTCTCACTTCGTTCTGTGAACAGTATGGTGAGAAGAGAGATGCAGACTGTGCTATTGTCTGCCTGTAGGGAGAGGCATGAACCCCTGGGCTCTGTAGCATGCCGGGGTCGCCTGTAGCAGTGTGCTTCTTTATTTGGAAACCCGTGCCATAGTTCTGTTCAGCTCAGGGACTTTCTGAGAGGCGTGTTGAGAAAGCGAGCAGAGGGAACGAGGCCTGTCTCATCTGGGGCCTTTGTGCCCAGGGGAGGGCTCAGTGGGAGGGAGTCAGGCAGAAAGGTGAACGGCTCATGAATCCTTAAAACCCCAGAGAGAATGAGCTTATTGTAGCGATTCGCATCACCTCCTACTCAGATATGGCTGACTTTCCAGGGCTGAACGCTGTCATGCAAACACATCTAATAACAGTGCTTCAAAAGAGGGCTCACACTGCATAGAAAGATGTGGATCCTTAACGAATAAAATCACGAAATAATGATCTGAAAATGTGTTCAATTATAAAGGCGCCAGTGAGATCGGGTGCTTTGGCGGTCACCTGTCGAAGTTCCTCCAGCACCAAGGTGAAGACCCAGAAGTAGAGCATTATCTCTTGGGGCCCGGGGCCAAGTGGCGGCGGTGGGCGGAAGTCTAGCAGGAGCACGTAGGTGAAGAGGAAGAGGAAGGCGAAGTACATGATGACGTTACCGAGGAACACGGTGACGGGAGCGCTCCAGAAGCGGCGCCAGCGGCGGAGCAAGAAACGCCACCAGACGGAGGCACAGCTCTGAGCTTCTGGACCTCCAGGCGAAGAGTCCCTGGAAAACAAAGAGCGGGAAAGACACTCGAAGGCTTCTCAACATCGTTTTACACATAAAACATAACTAACAAGTATATAGTGATCTAAAGATCGGAACATGGGAAGATTTTTGATGTTGTTTTAACCATTGCTTATTGGGTGTTGATGCAGGCTTGATGTACTCCAGGTTTTATATTATGCCGTCACTGATGAACAATGTCTTCTTATGTGAGCATGTGTGGTAGGTTTTAGCGTGTGTTTTACTCATTTATATGTTGTATGTATTTATAAGTTGTTTGTATTCATTAGGGCTGTCAAAGTTAACACAATAATAACACGTTAACGCAAATTTGTTTTAACGCCACTCATTTCTTTAACGCATTAACGCAACTTGAAATTTTTAGGGTGTAGTTTTAAAGCTGAAGTAAAGACTCTGGTATCGTCACTCTTTAAATAACGCTCCAAACTTGCGCTATACATTTTGGTGAGGAAAAACTGGTATGGCCATTTTCAAAGGGGTCCCTTGACCTCTGACCTCAAGATTTGTGAATTAAAATGGGTTCTATGGGTACCCATGAGTCTCCCCTTTACAGACATGCCTACTTATGATTTGAGCATATTTTTTCTGCTAAATGCAGTACCTGTGAGGGTTTCTGGACAATATTTGTCATTGTTTTGTGTTGTTAATGATTTCCAGTAATAAATATATACATACATTTACATAAAGCAGCATATTTGCCCACTCCCATGATGATAAGAGTGTTAAATGCTTGACAAATCTCCCTTTAAGGTAAATTTTGAGCAGATAAAAAATGTGAGATTAATTTGCGATTAATCGCGATAAACTATGGACAATCATGCAATTATTTGGGATTTAATATCTTAATCGATTGACAGCCGTGGTATTCATTTATATTTGCGCTGCAACAAACGGTTATTTTCTATGTCGATTAATCTGTTGATTATTTTCTCGATTAATCGGTTAATTGTTTGGTCTGTAAAATGTCAGAAAATGGTGAAAAATGTCGATCAGCGTTTTCCAAATCCTAAGATGACATCCTCATATGTCTTGTTTTGTACACTACTCACCAAAATTCAGTTTACTGTCACAGAGGAGTCAAGAAATCAGGAAATATTCACATGTAAGAAGCTGGACTCCGATCATTTTTATTTTTTTTTCTTAAAAAAATAATCAATTATCAAAATAGTTGGTGATTAATTTAATAGTTGACAACTAATAGATTAATCAATTCATTGTTGCAGCTCTATATTTCATAATGTTTTCGTTCAAGTCTGTGTGTGTCCTGTGTTTTACTTGGCTGCAAGACAATAAAGTTGAAATAAAATGGTGCATATGACTTTTATGCTTTAGCTGAATTTAAGCTGAGGTCAGCACACAATGCAGAAAGAAAAAATGAGGATAAGAAATTGAGCAGTCAAGCATCTAAAATACTGATTAACAAAGATCATTTTCAGATTATTTATCCACAATCTTTTAGCATTTCTTCATTGCAAACTCACAAAGGGTCATCGTCGTCAGTTAACAGCAAAGCCTTTTCTGTATCCAGACTGTCCAGCTCCACAAACTGCTCGCGGTTATTACGATTATCAAGTTCCTCATCACTGAGAAACACATAAGAGAATGTCAGTGCACACAACAAAAAGACATCCACATGAAGGATAAGATGAATGGTGGGGCAGCATAAGATTGATCACCTGAACTTGATGAGGTTGGTCCAGATGAGTGGTGGACAGAAGAAAGACACCACCAGTTTGGAGATGGCCGTGTCTGTCGTCATCGCCCCCCACCAAATCTTTGTGAGGAGAGCCTGCAGCAAAAGTTCAGACTTGTATCATGTAGGTTAAAATCAGACAGGGTTACACAGCAAGGACAAATGAACATCTGAATGAAGTTCACCACCAGAGGGCGTCACAGCACAGAGTATTTCTGCGCCTTACAATCAGTTACTAAATCCATGGAAGCATCATACAGGGAGTTACCCAGCTGGTTAGAGAAGAAAATGCTAATTTCCCCTCCTCATCAAGGCGTGTGAACTGTTTCCTTCTCCACAGCTGTCTAGTTGCTGCTTGATGAGTGGTTTCCATGAAAGGACACCTGATGCTTAATCATGGGTTTGTACCAGACCAGTAAAATACATATTCTCCTTACACAGCTTCCCGGTTAAAAAAACATATATCTTTTCCAACTGTGTGCTTTAAGTAAAATATGACTTTGCAGTCAGAGTTTTCTGCATACGAACATTCCCCGCTGACATTGAATACCAATTAACTCTCAATGAGGACTTTGAATTGACAAGGACGTCTATTTAGGTAACATTGTGTAGTGAATGGAGTCCAGTGACCAGGAAAATTATATGACTTTGAAATAAGTATCTGATGGCATGCAGTGCCCTGGAAAGGATATTTAATAACTGCAGGTTAACACAGTATTTCAATACAGACTGTCTTGGTCAAATACATAATACTTTTAAACTGTTGGGTGAAAGTTAAAGGGGACATTTCATAAAAAAACAACTCACTTTTTCAGTCTTTTTGCACATACATTTGGGTATCTGGAGTGCCTACTAACCCACAAACGACAACACGTGATTCAACAAGCCATTCAGATTTGGCTCCCCTTCCTATGTCACATGCAGGCTCATTAGATTATAACACGTCCCATCTTAGACTGTATATATAGATGGATGACACGTCTCAACTTCCTCCCTCTGTGAAGCCAAAATATCCCAGATATGGGAGCTGCCATCTTGAGATTTTGATGTCATTTGGAGCCAGAGTCTGCGCAGTAGTGATCGAGCAGCTGGAGCTGTGGTATCGAGGTCTCGTCCACAAACCCACCTGAGCCAATCACGAGCCAAGCACGGTCAAGGCTTGTTAGCGTGAGCCACCTAGTTGCTACGTTAACACCATGGTAACTGTTTGGCTAGAAAGACACAACAAACTAACCATAATAACTCTATAATTACATTTATGATCAAATTAACGCATGTTCTACTACACAGACTTGTGACGGTTATGGAAAGTTAAAGTTGCATCTCTTCTCCCTTACAATTCCTGAACCTCCACTATTTCACTGTCAATCACAGCTGTCAATCATGACTTCTCATCCCCTTTTTATAGCATCAAATAACTAATTAAAACCAAGCTCATCAGAAAATGAACACTTGAGCATACATTAGGGTGATAAGAACTACCTAAAATGACAGAAACCATCTTTGGGAAAAATGTATTTGACGTGTACTGTATTTTTAGCTTGGCCAGTGTCCTATCCGCTAACATGGAGGGGGCGGGATTTATGACCTATACTGCAACCAGCCACCAGGGGGCAATCAAGATGTTTTGGCTTCACTTTTGGGGACCTGTCATGTTGTCCATCTTTATATACAGTCTATGATCTCCACCCACAGCTTGAGAACTACCTTTACAAAAGTGCACCATATTTTTCTCACAAGCCAATCAGAGCAGACTGGGCTTTTTCAGGAGCGGGCCTTAAAGAGAGTGAATACAGGTATATTCAGACGGACAGTATGAGAAAAATAATGACTTTTTTGAACATTAAAGCATGTAAACATGTTCTAGTAGCAACCCAAAATACAAGTATGAACCTGAAAATGAGCATGATATGTCCCCTTTAATATGTTTTACAAAAATAATCAGTTATATTGGAGCCAAATGAGCACATGGATGTGTTTCCTTGTTACCTGAACTCCATCGTGGGCAAAGAAGGACTTGGCATCTGCCTCAGTGGCCAAGTTAAGGACCGTAGATTTGCTCCAGCAGTGTGTTCTCCTCACTAACAAAGCATAAGCTCTGTCTTCACTGTTGGAGTAACACTCTCCAAAGACATCTGCCACAATAAGAACAGTTGGGTACACAGTGTCAGACACTCGGCCGCATTTGAACAATTTGCACATTCGTTTTCATATTTCATTCCCTTCCAGTGGGATCTGATTGTTTTTGCGTTGTTGGAGGTCAGTAAGTGTACATCTCGCTATGTTTGTCCTTAGCTCTTTTTTTCTGATCACATTGTCATCGAACGGTTTGTGTACTCACCAAGGGCAAACTGCTCATACTTCGCCTCCTTCATACTACGTGCAGATTCAGCCTCAGATTCCAGTCGTGCCATCTCTTTCAGAATTTTACAACCCGCCAGCGCTGCCGCAACCGCCTCAGGGCCCTGAAGGATTAAAAGAAAGCTGGATCCAAGAAATGGGTCTGAGAGAGGGATCTGAGAAATCTAGTTGGAATTTTAGAGAGCTGCGTGTACTGAGTGCATCAGGCTGCAATAGATACATTTCTACATGCAAGTACTGTTTCTAAAGGATTTCAGTCTGAATGTTATGACCATGTAACATTTACAGGCACATACGGTGCATAGCATGTAAGCACTCCTGTGTTGTTCAACTGATATTTGAATTTACTTTACCCTGTATTTATGAATACATCTTAGATGAAGTTGCTGTTATACCTGTCAATCAGTTTGGGTATGGCAGCAGGTTCCAACCCTATGTTTTGAACATTGGTTGTGGACTCGTTTCACCTTGGACTTGACTAAAGTGGTGTTTTTACAGACCTGAGATACAAAAAACTTCCCTCCTTTGCTAGTGTTTATGCCCATTTACTATAACTCATGCATATAATTTACATTTCTATTCACTATTTTTCAAAGCATCCCAGTGGTTTTCAAGATTTATTTTCTTCCTTGACTCCTTCCTGGCTTTAATTTCAGTTCATTTCAGTGCACTATGAAAATCAACTCTCAAACTTTGTTGAGAAGAGGTGATTCATCACAGTGAACAGCATGTCTTCATTTATTTCAGTCTAAGGTGCATGACGTGCTTGACTGTGCAGATTGATCTGAAAAATATGCATCAACATCTCTGCTTGTTGATTGTAATGACTTACTGAAATGAGTGGAAACCAAAGACTGTCTGGACCTGAAGTTTTGGGAAATATTTGGTAGTTTTGCAAACTATATGCAGTTGTTTTGTAAATGGGTCAAGATATGCAAGACCGCTCTATGGTCCTTCCTTTTCTTACTTTGAGTTAAATGAGAAGATAGCTACCAGTCTCATACAGTGACTGAAAACAGCTAGTCTGGCTCTGTCCAAAGGCTCTCCCTCTCTGAAGCAACACTGCTTCGAGAAATATATAACCCCCCTGTAAAACCACAACTTCTTTGTTTTTACACTTCAGATTTTGTACAGATTAAACAAGATGTAACATGTTCATTAGTGAGCTTTAGAGGTGCTCGGAGTCAGATTTTGTTACTTTTGGACAACGCCAGGCCAGCTGTTTCCTTCTGTTTCCAGTCTTTATGCTAAGCTAAGCTAATAACTTCATATTAAATGGCCACATATGAGAGTGGTGTCTCTTCTCAGACTCCTTTAACCAGTGTTTTAACATCAGGTTCATTTCTTGTCAGTCACACATACATGTAAATGAAAGGAAGAGAGTGTTTATAGGAACACAGAAGCTTGAAAATAACCAATGTATTCTTTTTCACAGAGAAAATCTTTGTTTATCCTTTCTGGTAAGATAAGTTATTGACATTGTCTATTAAGGCATTATAGTAGATTACGTTTATATTGTACTTTTCTATAATCCTCAGGTAATAGCAACCTTTAAAGGGGACAACTTATGAAAAACTCGCTTTTCAGTGCTTGTGCACCTCCATTTGGGTATCTGGAGTGTCTACCAACCCACAAACTGTGAAATAAGACAACCCAGTCAGTTTTTTTGTGGGCTATTCAGATTTGGCTTCCCTTCCTATGTCACATGCAGGCCCATTAGAATATACCGCCCACAGCTTGAGAACTACCTTTGCAAAGGTGCACCATATTTATCGTGTAGACTGGGCTTTTTCAGGAGGAGGCCTTAAAGAGACAGGTGCTAAAACGGAGCATTTCAGTCAGAAGGTGAATACAGGTATATTCAAACAGAAAGGATGAGAAAAATAATGTGTTTTTAGAACATTAAAGCATGTAAAGATGTTCTAGTAGAAACCCCAAATACAAGTGTAAACCTGAAAATGTGCATGATATGTCCCCTTTAATGGCCCTATACTGTAGAAACCTTTATAAAACTAACCTGACACAATGTAAATAAATGAAGGGCAACAAAGCAGAGCGCTCTCCATTTTACACTATACTGTTGTGTGGACCTCAACCTTTTTTATTCAAATGATCAATATGCCTATACTTCACACTCCATAATGTAGCTCCTGGGTTCATTTATATAAGGGGTATTTTGCTAGCATAAGCCAGCCTGCAAGGATAATTGTGATGAGGCCTTCAGCACGAGAGATACTTCAAACAATGAAATTATGAATGCAGATATCCCAGTCAGAGTGTGAGTGGTAAAAAGATTTGCAGTGGGGGTTGTACACACACTGAATGCAATTACCATAATTTCAGATAATGTTTGAAATAAGACGCAGGGAAGGAGCACATGAGGGTGACCGCTTGTGAGATTACAATAATTGGTTCCCTTAGTTCGGGGGAAAAAATGAAAGGTGCCTTGCAATGATGTTGAAAAACAAAGAGCAATTATCATTGATTGGTGTCTTTTAAAATATTCAGAGCATCAATCCCATGGCAGGATATATTTCTCATTAACTTCATCAGGACTCTAGATATGCCAGCACTACCTCACAGCTTGCTGAATATACTGCCCCCAGAAGCAGCCGTGACCTTCATTTGAATAATGTTCTATGAGATAAGATAGCCTTTTAGTTCACCTGAGTTCTTCATAAATATGCCGTTTGCTGGGCTCTTTTATCTGGAGTGACATTTTCATATGGCAGGGCTGACCTGCACCTGTGCCGCGCTGGCTGACATCACTCTTGTTCACGGTGAATACAGAATACAAACGAGCACAGTACAATTCAACTCGGCTTCAGTTTGCTTTGAATAGTTTTTTGCCGATGCCAGGCACATTTTAGACGGTTATTGATTGAACCAAACAGAGCTGAGATAGAACAGACTAAAGGAGCTGTCAAGACTGACCATAGCCCAGAAGTAGTTGGCCATCTGCTGTCGGTTCTGAAGGACGGCCCAGAGGAAGAGATCCCTCCAAGGATGTTCACAGCGTTCCTCTAACTCAGCCAGGTTCTTCTGGGTGTGGAACAGTCGACCCTTCGCTGGCTTCTCCTGGAGCGCACAGACAGATATTAAATATGTAAACAGAGTAGCTGCACATAGTACATGAATCATACATAGAATCTATTGCACAATCTATGGTCAATATTGCAAAACCAATTACTTCCTCAGCCTGGTAGTCTGCCAGTCTGATGTCAACAGGCTATGTAGGTATTTAAAAAATGTATGAAGCATGCTGAACAGACAGACCTTCTGTCAAGAATCTATTTGATTTGAGATTTAATTTCTCCCCTGAGATCATCACCTTTTTTCTTTTTGCTGTACAGCAAGATACAGTTAAGATACAAACAGTTACACAACATATAGAGATGGGTAATTAACTGCAAATCCAGAGGGTATATTTAGACAAGATTTCTCAGGGTGTAACAGGAGGTTTGGTGTGCGATGATCCTTCTCTTCCTTTCTGCAATTATGTTGAAATTGAAGATCCCTGCCCCCGTCAGCAGGGGCGGATTTAATGATTTGGGGGCTCCAGGCAAACGCTGCCTTGCTTTACTAAACTACACTAAGTACATATTTTGACTGCAAGTGAAGAGTGAAAGAGAGGCATTTTCAGCACAATGTACTTACATGTGACCTACTTAATGTCTGTTCATGGTGGAGCTTTCAATTCAAATATGATGCTGGATAGTTTGCTGATTAATAATGCACCATATTTTAATTGTTATAATTTGTGAGTCAAATCTGAATCTGCAACGTAAGCAGTAACATTTCTCTGTAGGGTAAATGTAGTATTACAATGTTTTCCTCTGAAGTAGTAGTACACAGTAAGTTGTATTACAGATGAGTTGAACATGTTTAAGTGCTTTGGGGGCCTTTCATAAGTTATTTTGGGGTACAATGAGTTAGAATAGTAACTAGGGCCGTCAATCGATTCAAATATTTAATTGCGATTAAACACATGATTGTCCATAGTTAATTGCACATTTTTTATCTGTTCAAAATGTACCTTAAAGGGAGATTTGTCAAGTATTTAATACTCTTATCAACATGGGAGTGGACAAATATGCTTGTTTCTGCAAATGAATGTATATATTATTATTGGAAATTAATTAACAACCCAAAACCAAGACAAATATTGTCCAGAAACCCTCACAGGTACTGCATTTAGCATAAACAAATATACTCAAATCATAACATGGCAAACTGCAGCCCAACAGGCAACAACAGCTGTCAGTGTGTCAGTGTGCTGACTTGACTATGACTTGCCCCAAACTGCATGTGATTATCATAAAGTGGGCATGTCTGTAAAGAGGAGACTCGTGGGTACCCATAGAACCCATTTTCATTCACATATCTTGAGGTCAGAGGTCAAGGGACCCCTTTGAAAATGGCCCTGCCAGTCTTTCCTCGCCAAAATTTTGCGCAAGTTTGGAACATTATTTAAACTCCTTTGTGACAAGCTAGTATGACATCGTTGGTACCAATGGATTCCTTAGGTATTTTAGTTTCATATGATAACAGTATCTTCACTCTAGCTTTAAAACTGAGCCCAACCTAAAAATTGCAAGTTGCATTAATGCGGTAAAGAAATTAGTGGCATTAAAACAAATTTGCGCTAAGGCGTTATTACCATGTTAACTTTGACAGCCCTAATAGTAAGATAATTCAGTATTTTTCATATCTATCTAAACATCTTAATAAATCAATAGCTGTTAGAGGCCATTTCAGTTGGGGGCCTCAGGCAGTTACCCACCTTGTAATGGTAAAGTCTGCCCCTGCATGTCAGGACCTTTCCAGTTGGTCACAAGAACAATCTGATGGATCGCATGTTGACTAACAGGATAGAAAAAAGGAAAACTAAATAGTTCTGATACATAAATCATATTCAATTTTCCCTGGGGTTACCTAAAAATTGCAACAGCTTTATTAGTTAGATTTTATGTTTCACTCCTACGGTCTGTTTTCCAGGAAGTGAGTTTACCATGAAGTCTGTATATTGTCTAGTATTTCATAGCATCTTTCAGGCCTTTAACAGTTTCAAATGAAACAGTCTGAGAGGGTTAGAGGGGGAAACCACTCTCCGCTCGAAACTCATCACTCAGCAAATGCAAACTGTGACAAGAGGGCACAGATAGATATCGCTTCTTTTTAAGGTGTCACAAGCCTAAAAAAATGAAAACCACTGCAAGAAGCAATACAAGGTGGAACTTAATGCACCAGTTGAAAGGATTTCTCTTTCAGTGCAGTATGTATGATTTACTGGAACTTTGGAGACAGAGTATATCACTCACTGTGGGAATCTTTTGGTAAAAGCCTTTGCAGGAGTCGTGGAGAAAGTCCTTCAGCACTTTGGCGACCTCGAAGAGGGTGAAGCGGGGTTTCCGGTCCCCTTGCTCAGGTGGATGGTGTCCAGGTGGACCAGGTGTCCTGGCAGCTCCGAGCAGAAGCTGCTTCTCCTCGTACTTTTTGAGGAGCAGGTTGTGAAAGAGGCTCTTCTCCGACACGGACCAGTAAAGCTCCTGCAGACGACCGTAGGTGAGGAACTCGCCCAGGTTCACGCCGTTGTCCACGAAGAGGCGCACAAAGTCGGGTTTGTCATTGACCAGTGCGTCCATCATCACCTCTTCAAGGTCACATGCCTGTAAAGATCATTGTTACAATGGATCATAAAGCAGCTGTCTTCTCTTCTTCCTGTGAAAAGTCATTTGTAATTGTCAGGCAGATATGAACCTCAGAGCCATCACACGCTGAGCACTTACAATATCAAATGACACTGATAAACCCCCAAACCAACACTTCACATTACTTCCATCTGGCCGGAGATATACAGAGCACTGAGATGGAGAAGAAATCGCTTTAGCAGGAGCTTTGTTCCTTCTACAATAGCAGCCCTGAACAAGTTTACGTCACTGACACTGTTGTGAGCTGGGATGAAATGAGTGCATACATGAAGATTTTGTGTGTTATCTGATCTGTATGTCTGTATGTTTCTGTGCACTGGCTGTGGAAACGAATAGCCCTCTTGGGACAAATAAATCTAAATCTAGCAATCTACTGTGGGCTATTTTCTCCTTTACACTGGCTTGCCACTCTTATTTGTGTGCTATCTAATGAGTCACTAGACAAGAAGTCCTTTTCATATTGATTGAATACAAATGTAAATAAATAAGATTAAAAGGAAAGACATGCTCATGAAAAATTGGAATTTAGCCACGCTAACTGCATGGCTCTTGGGATTGTTGATTGGTCCACCATGTGGTACGGACTGAAATATCTCAAAATCTAATGGATGGGTTGCCAGTTTCATGGTCCTCAGAGGATGAATCCCACTGGGTTTCATAATCCTCTGATTGTTCCTCTATTGTTCCACCATCAGGTTGACATTGTGGTTTTCAGTCCAATGTCCTGTTAGCTATTGGATGGATGTGTGTTAATTATCAAATGTTAGCATGCTAACAAACTAAACTAAGTAAAGTATGTTCGAATTTTCATCGTAAGCATATTAGCATACTGACATTAGCATTTAGCTTACAGCACAAATGTGCCTATGTATAGCCCATAGACTGTGTATAAGAAGTGGACATAGTCATTGTTTTGTCACCCATTGGTTTGTGGACTGGTGTTTTGAAGCATCAAGTTCGGCATTTTGGCCGTCGCCATCTTGGTTTTTTGCAACCAGAAGTGAAATGAGAGTGTGGAGCTAAGGTACAAGTGAAAGCTGACTAAGACATTTTAGGCGACCAAAATGTTACAATTAACTTTCATAAACTAAAAACACATTGTGAAAGGGTTAAAGCTCTAAGACGAACGAGGGGACAACTCCCAGACCGGACAGCGCTGCGATAGCGACCTGTCAATCACAAAGTAGCCACGCCCTAAAGCATCCCCTGATTTATGGTCTATTTAACTCTAAATGGGACCATCATTTACTAAATGAACATCATGCTGTATTGAAGAAGACTTGAAACTAGTGATTGAGACCATAAACTCATGTTTACAATGTTTACTAAGGTAATAAATCAAGTGAGAAGTAGGCTCATCTTCTTATAGACTTCTAAACAATCAGACTTCTTTTAGCAACCAGAGGAGTCGCCCCCTGCTGGCTATTAGAAAGAATACATGGTTAAGACATTTCTGCATTGGCTTCATTTTTCAGAACCGGAAGTCGCCCACTGGCATAGCCTCACAGAACCGCTAGTATGGTGGTAGACTCTTGTTTTCACTTCATTCGCCAAATATGTTAAACTTCAACTTGATTGCCGACTGAACTTTAAGACACAACCACACCAAATATACGATTAATTACCAGAGTGTGACAAACCTCTTATGAAATTACTATTTGTCTCACCTTCCAATCCACATCCCCATTAAAGATGTCACTCTTGGCAATGTCCACTCTGTTCCAGGCCACAGCCAGCTTCAGTTCATCCAGGAAGTCTTGAGCTTCCTGACTTTGGCTCTTACACGCTGATATACACACACACACACACACACACACACACACACACACAAACACACACACAATACAAGGTGTCTACAGGCTCACAACCTATGATGTGCTCAAAATGTCAAGGCTCTCTCTCCAGGCAAGTCACAAAACCTGTGCTGTGATTGTACAGCTTGAGGAAATTGCAAGTTTCTTTGACAACATATCTCTCAAAAGGTACTTTACCCTTGACTAGAGCTTTGAGGATGACCGTATCCAGCTCAGAGCTCTCTTGTTCGGGGTCGTGCACGGTAAGGAGATGCCCATGATCGAGTATCTTCTGGATCTGAATGGCAGGTTGACAGTCAGTTATTACAAACACACCTCATCTAAGTGAAGCAATGTGCTTTTTTTGTATCGCTAATGCATTGTTTTCTAAAATTACAATGCCTTCTCTGTGTACGTCAGCTTGAAAAAATATTCCATTATTAGTTTCCTTCCCTCCTCCTTCATATCCTTAATTAGGTCATCACATACACATTTTCGAGATAAGGATGAAAATCCCACATTAGCTTCCCTCACACTCTTCCCCAGTGTGCCCCATTTTTCTGGCAACGTGAATGTGATGTGCGTATGTGCCTGCCTCCATGCTGTGCACATCGCTCTCACCAGCTTGACCCAGTTACTGATGTCTGTGCTGTGGTGGGCATTTGGAAAGGTGTCCAGCAGCAGCTCATGAACACTGTCCATATCCCAGCAGCCCCTATTCATCAGCGTGACGAGGATGTCAGCCACGCCTCCTGAGCCTGCCAGGATCAGCCATGGTGTCGAATTGCCAATGCCTTTGTACATCCGCTGCAGACGGGGACACAATGTTCTGACTCACAGGTAAACTTGCAAACATCCTCGTTCTCACAGAATAACTTCTCAAGTAAACAGAGCGTTATATTGATCAGTGTTAGCTGCATTCCATAATCTTGGTTATGGCTCTATTCATGCAAATCTGGTAGCGTTCTAGCCAAAGAGATTAGTTTTGTGAAAACGGAAAGAATTTGTTTCTCCGTCTGGCTTTGGCCCGAGACTTCAGGCGGTGGCACAACCAAAATTTGATGTGGAGCCTAATTCTCGAGCCTGAGCTGCTGTTCAAAGTCAGACTGTGCACATTCACATGACAAAAGACATCTAGCTCTCAAAAAGGTCTCTTCGCGGTCACGTCTTTAAAAGTTCTTGAGTAACTATAACGCAGCATAATGAAATGAAACTTGCCTTTAGGATCCTGGGCTCCCCGTGGACCAAGAGACACAGAACAGGGATCTCGAAGCTGCCTGTGCCTGCAAGCAGCAAAAAGTACATTCATATAATAATATCATCTCAGAGTGCCTCAAATTATTACCACTCTGGTATTACACTCCCACTGTTGTGTGAGTGGTGAATAGGCATCTGTCAACTGGCAAAACAAGCATTGTCTGACCAAAGTACGTAGGAGTGAAAAATATATTTTTCACAGGTTCCCTTTGTCTCCGAGTTGTGAGCAGTTAAACCAAAGAGTGATGTTACCGATTGTTAAATTTGAACAGTTTTAGAGGCCTCAAGGGGTGAAACTATCCAGCAGTTGAAGGATCGATTAGCATCAATGGAATATAATATGCTTTCATTAGTGTATAATTACCTGAAACCAAGAATCGTTGCGTTATAGAATGAGCCGTCCATATCTACATAGGGAGCGGGTCCTCTTCAGGGAGTCAGTCCATCATGTTAAACCGCCATGTTTCTACAGTAGCCCAGAATGGACAAACCAAACACTGACTCTAGAGATAGCCTTTTACGTTTTTACGTTACCTGAAGGCCATCGTAGTTCTCCAACACACTTGTGAAGGGAAGGGTGAGCAGAGAGGTATTCAGTTGGTTGCAATTTGCAACCACACCACTGAACGTATGATATCTTACGAAAAAGTTGATCTTCCTTTTTAGTTTGTTTTCCTACGAATGTCCAGCAACACGTGTCAATTTCTGCTCGTTACATGCATACAGTTTTTTTCAAAATAAACTTTTGTCTTCACAGGAAACAACTTCCTTAGGTTTAGGCAAGAAAACGACTTAGTTAGGTTTAGGAAAAAATTGTGGTTTGGCTTAAAATAACTCCTGAAGTGACGTTACTTAAGTACGTAAATTATGTGATGAATAAATCAACGTTGACTTCTGGATTCACACGGGACATGAACGCCATGTCCTGGATGAAAGTCCGGTATTTTTTGACCCACCCCAACCTCCTCCCTACGTGGCGTTCGGCGATATTTATATTTCCAGGTTCATGAATACGTGAATTACACACAAATTGATTTCATGGGGATATTCGTAGGTATAACTACGAACAGTGTATATGAGATGCCACTAAATCCTACACACTGCTGAGCAGAGAAAAGTTTTTTTTGTCTCTCTTCACATTTATCTTGTGACTCCTTGGGAGGTCCCGACCCCTAGGTTGGAAACCAATATTAAGAGGTGCACACTATGTGCTCGGGTTTCAGAGGAAAAAAAGAAACTTTATACTTTATATACATTATACAACTTTGCACAATGGTGGCCTTGAAAAGCAATAAGAGGTAACTGTAAAGCAAGCATTTGACCACTTTAGTATGCTGGAGGAGCAATGTTTTTGAGAATGGGTCCGTGTTTTGTTTGTATGAGCATGCAGGCGATGCGATATACACTCCTGATGCTCCTTTTAGGCTACTCCACTGACTCACAGAAAAGCAATGCCCTTGCAAAGGCAGAGAAGAAGAAGGCCGCAAGCTAGCACATATGGCACAATTTATATTATATGTATAATTTACATTTACTTATATTTATATATTTATATTCCAAAAATGTTTTATGAGGAAGGAAATGCGCTAAACACAATTTTAGACCTCAAGGGTACACACTATGTATTTTGGTGAGTGTAAGCACAACTTTTGTTTGCTTACAAGAAAACTCCACCTTAGATTACCCAGAAATCTTGTAAAGTAGCACCAGTTATTTATCTAATTTGTGGTTTGAAGACAAAGAATGCTAAAGGGATGAGAGTGCTTAAGTTAACACGATAATAACGCATTATTGCAAATTCGTTTTAACGCCACTAATTTCCTCAATGCATTAACACACCTTGCGGTTTTTAGGTTGTAGTGGTCTCAGTTTTAAAGCTACAGTGAAGATACTGGTATCATAAGAAACTACAAAACAGTCAATTGGTACCAACTGTGTCATATTAGGTTGGCTTATA